>JANIJG010020917.1:18540-45573 GCA_024611175.1 Megaceryle torquata
TCTTCTCTTCTCTTCTCTTCTCTTCTCTTCTCTTCTCTTCTCTTCTCTTCTCTTCTCTTCTCTTCTCTTCTCTTCATAGGATAAGCCTTGGGCTGCAATAGGAAATTTTGGAGATGTGCTTGTGGTGTGGGTAATTTTCCTTTAACTATTTGCTTCCTGATTTAAGGGTTAACACTTTTGTCTCCTGCTGTTGGGTCAAAAATTAAGGACTGAACCATAGCTTTCTTTTTTTTCCCCACATTTTGAACAGCCTCTTGGTTGGTTTGTTTGGTTGGTTGGTTTTTTCCTCAATCCTACCATCTTTCTAGTGTTTCAGAGGAGATCGCTTCCTAAACTGTATGTAACTTTTTGGGGAGCCCTCTTTTCCCCTTCGCTCATCCTCCTGCATCAGAGGTGTGGTGGAAGTTATCCCCAGGATGGGATGCCAGTCTTCTGTAATTCATAGCACATCCTTCTCTCCACTCACATATAAACACACTCGTGTGAAATCAGAACAGAGCATGCCACGGTTTAAATGAGAACCCTTTTCCTTCTCCCCCATCCATTGATTCCTGCTCCCCACCCTGAAAAGAAATGCAGATTCAGGGTGAAAATTGTCATTTCAGATGTGTTTCTCCGGGGAACAGAAAGCAAATGCTTCCCTTCCCGCATAAAAGGAAGGCTTGAATTAAGATCAGGAGGGTGCGGGGAAGCCTTCCTGAGGGACTGTGAGCACATTTTCTTTCTGCTTGCTCCTAGGCTCTTGTGCAAAGTCTTGCTGCCACTTTCCTATTTAATTATGACAGAGACTCTAAGTGATTCCTTTGGTGTTCAGGAAGTTTTGGAGGGAGAAGGACTGTCTGCAGTTCAAAGCGTGGCTCTGGTTCTCTGTCTGTGGGACTTGCTCTTGATTTGTGGGAAAGTGCTGGGAGTGTTTAATGCCTGGGTCTGTGCGGGGATCCGTGGCCCTGGGCTCTGGGCAAAGTCAGAGGGAAGCCTTCTTCATTTCCTCATCTTGAATTCAACTGGAAAAGGGCTGAGCTCCTTGGACACATACATAGCCCAGACTTGCTCTTCTGCATTGGAATGTTGCTTAATGTATGTGAAGGTCTTGCCCCTTCTTAGGTGTGATGACATGGGCTGAAGATGCTTGCATGGCTGACATAGGAATTTGCATCACCATTTGACTTTGTGTCCTTAGTCCCAAACAGAGCAATACTGTGAACTTGATGCTCCACACAGAAATTTTCTGTGTAGCAGAGGCATTGGCTGACCTACAACCACTTTTATGGGGCCTAGTTCAGCATCTAGCAAGGACTGAGCATGTGGTCATCCTGTTTTGAAAGCTGGCAGATTTTAGTGGTGTGGATTTGGCCAGAGTTTGGACCATTTGAGCTGATGTGGTTGGACCATGAATGGAGATGCTGTTTTCACGCTGTGCAAACACCACCCAAATCATGTGTCCAAGACTGAGAACAGGGTTTGACCAGTTGAATATTGAATATTGGAGATATTGTAGTTGCATAAGATATTGGAGACAGCACCTGGTCTGAAACAGTGAAAGGCCAGATCTGGAGGTGGAGTGTATTTCACTTTAGACTTGAGCAATAAACAGAATTATTTTATTTTACTTTTATGTTTTCTTGGTGACACATTTTAGGCATCTAAATCCACACTAATGTCCTGATTGACATTTGAATGCTGAATTCTGAAAAAATTTTAAACCTTCCCCTCGATGACCTTGTTTACATATGAAAGTGAATTGGATTTAACTTTCCAAAATAGAATCATAGAAACGTTGTGGCTGGAAGAGACCTTTAAAATCATCAAGTCTAATCATTAACCCAGCACTGCTAGGACACCACTAAGCCATGTCACTTAGCACCACATCTCCATGGCTTTTAATCTCCTCCAGTGATGTGGACTCCACCACTGCACTGGGCAGCCTGGGCCAGCCCTTGACAACCCTCTCAAGTGAAGAAACTTGTCCTAATATCCAACCTAAACCTCCTCTCGAACAACTTGAGGACATTTCCTCTTCTACTGCTTGTTCCTTGGGAGAACAGACCAACCCCTACCTGTCTCCTACCTCCTGTCAGGGAGTTGTCAAGAGCAAGAAGGTTTCCCCTGATTCTCCTTGTCTCCAGGTTAAATGACCCCAGTTTCCTCAGCCACATCTCGTAAGACTTGTGCTCTAGACCCCTCAGCAGCTTCGTTGATCTTTGGAGGCACTCCAACACCTCAATGCCTTTCTGGTGATTAGGAGCCAAAACCACTGAGCCTACATGTGTGTTGTCATGTGTCAGGTGCCATGGTGGTTCCATTGTCCTGCAGGTCACTCCTAATTACTGGTGGTTCATTTACAGACATTGATGCAAGAGAAAACCTTGCTGTGTCTGTACAAAGCCAGCAAATTCTCAGGGACATTTACTCTTTTGGATAAGCACCGAAAGGACATGGGCCAGTAACTCAGGTGGGTTGGTCATCATTAACTATGGGTTGCAGAGGATCAGGATCTCCTTTTGGTGTCTCTACAATGTTTCTGCTAGGTTGTAGACCTGAAACTAGTGTAATGCCTCTGTCATTAATGGCATTTGGTGCTAGGTGGGTGATGGATTGCATCACTTCTATAAGGATGTAGCTCTGAAGACCTGAGTTTGGTACCTGACCTATCCTGTCGATATGAGTGCAGGATCAGGATTCCTATCTAATCCATGAGAAGTGAGAAGAAGCCTTGGATAGCATATGTGTGGGACACAGTTGGGTTTTGCTTTATTTAGTAAAAAAGTGGGTAAATCCTGAGGATAACAAAAACCCATAAGGTTTGCTCTTGAAGTAAGCTACTGGTAGTGGTGGAATGATGTATCATGAACTCTTCTGTGTACAGACTTTAGAGCACAGACTAAGGATGAGTAGTACTTTTTGTGGGTTATATTATTTTTTTTCTGCTTTTGTTACTGTTGGTAATATCACAATCTTTTTCATAGACTGAACATTGTGATCTAGGTGTACAGTTAGAGGAGAAATGAATGGTTGTACTAGTTCAGTTTGGAGAGCATTCATTAAAAAAATTTAAATAATAATTGCTGCTGCAGGAGGAAAAAACAGTGCATTCAAGCACCATGCCACAGTTAATCTAGCGGAGCCTTCCATCTGTCTTTAAGGAAAGGGTTAATTTTATGTGATTGCCAGTAAAAACAAGCTGTTTTCATGATGAGTCTGTAACAGCCGGGTGATAGACTGACTTAACAACTGCTTGCTAAATTCTGGGTACCCTGATTGGCAGCTCTGTAAGTGGAAGCCCCTTGTGTCCAATCTGTCCTTGCAAATAGCTGCAGAGCAAAGGACTTCATTAAGGGATCGTAAGGGCTACCTCGTAAAAACCAGCAAATAATTATGACAGCAGTGGGAAGGAGTGGTGGGGACTGAGTGCTCTGTGGTCCCAGTGAGGAAAAGCAGACATCCCAGGGCAGGGAAGCATCAGGTGAAGTGGACATTATAAACACTTTCCCGTGAACACTGCATCTTCTCAATAAAGCGTCAGTTTAGCCCGTCTACAGCTTTAACAAAATATTCCCAGTTAACTTCATGGGTGGTGCAGGGCTGGGAGCTGTTAGCTCATATTCCGTTAAATTTCAAATGTCAGAGCTCATTAGTGGTGATTTTAGCCAAAGACAGTTTGTGAGGAGCTTGGTAAATTTGACTTCCTCAAATAAAATTGAGGAAAGAGGTTGCTGGTTTGCTTATTGATTTGTTTTCCTGCTTTCACACATCTTCTGTGTCTGTGATTCTGATCAAGGGTCAGGCTCAGCTTCACCCATTTAGGGATTACAGTTCTCCCTCTTTCACACACGCTCTCTCTAATTCTAATTTATTTGCTTTTTTTCCTCTTGCCTTAACCTGTGTGTGGTGAGTGGAAGATGCAGTTTTTTCTTTCAATGTTGAGACCATTTCCCTGAGCTCACCAGCACACCCATGTGAGCATGCACAGCAAGGCAGCATGGCTTTAGATGTTCAGACTGACCTATGCAAAGCTGAGGGGAGAGATCCGAAACAATTCGGGATTAATAGTAGGGCTGACTCACCCAAGGTCTCTCTGTCTGTCTGCATTTACCTGTTCCTGGGATTTAGCTCCTTATTGTCTTGATCCTCCTTGTGCCAAATGAATCAGTGCAGAAGTCATCCTTGGGCAGTTGGTGTTACTTTGCAGTGCCTTTTTGGGAGCCCTACTGGGGTCAGGGAATGGAGCAACTGGAGATAAAAACATGACTTCAAAGCTGAGATGGCCCAGGAAACATTGCAGAAATTGAGATAAGTTTCTCCAGGTGGTGACAGCTAGCAGTGTATAGGTCTTCTGGGGTTTGTTCTGAGGCACATCAATCTCCTGTATGTACAACCTCACTTGGGTGTGTGTACCCTAGTACAGTGACCATTTCTCTCCAAAATCAAATCTGCCTTTGGAAAATGTTACCAGGCACCCATCCGCATCTTGAAGCACTTGAATGCATTCAGATACTGGTGTAAGGATGTGCCAGCAAGGATCCTTGGGTGAAGAGACCCTGGATTTTATGTCCTGCCAAAAGATTAACAGTCAGACTAATGTGTGTGTGGGAGGGCAGAGAGTGAAAGCCATGGAGTGTACATTATTTCAGGAGATCTGCATTCCCAACAAAGATGAGCTGTTACAGCCCTGCAAGACAGAGGGATGGCTTCATAGTTCAAACAGCAGCAGTTTGTGCTTTCAACTCAAAGGCCTCTTAGTTCAGAGGTCAGTGTGTTGGTTGAGAAGTTCTCTCTCACGCTAGTCTTGTTGTCTGAATAAAATGAAGTTTGGGCTAAAATCTCTTGAGATGACAACAGTGATTACTGTCCCATAACACGTGTGATGCTGCTCTTCAGCGGAGGCGTAGTCATTCATGGCATAGCGGTTCCGTACAAAGTGCACTAAATCAGCTTCAGCTGCCTTTTGGCTTATGTTGCAGTGCTGTCTGCACCCCTGCTGAAAATGCTAATTGTGTGTCACTGTGAGCCCAAGCTACTGAAAAAAAATTTAAAAATTAAGTAGATGGAAGCACTGCTTCCTTGAGAATCGGTTCTGATTTTTGCTCTCTAAAATAAATGTATGAAAGTATATGTATCTGCTGTAGGCATGCCCTCATTTGGAAGGCATCAAGAAGGTTCTCCCATGTTTGTGCAGCTCCTTGCACAGTAGGATCTGAGGGTTTATCTGGATTTATCGCAATTACATAGACACCCTTGACTGCAGGGAAATAGCACGGGTATTCCCGGTCTTCTAAATGCCACTTAATGCTCTGATTCCCATTAGGACTTGGCAAATCCAGCTCAAAGTGACAGTGCAAAGGTAGCCTTTGCTAAGACATGACATCTTCCAAGCCATCGTAACCCAGTGTTACCCTACTGCTTATGTGACCTTTTCTGTAAGAGTCCCATCTTCACCTTTTTACCTTTCTGGCAGATAAGTGTTTTTGATGATGACAATAAAGATACCACAAAGCACTTTTATTCTTGGTTGCCCCATCTGGGCTGTGCGTTTGATCCGAACGGCCGGCGTTCCAGTCAGATTGCACTATCAGATGGAGCTGGCTCTATTTCCTGCATTATTCTTCCTGGCTGTACCACATTATGCAATTATGTTTGCATTTAAACCTGAGCACTTACCTGTAATGATGCTGTAGTTCAGTACATGATACATTACAGCAGTAGATAATGCATACAGATAGGCTAAGAAAGCATGTTGTTGATGTGCTAAAACTAAACAGGACATTGCATTTGAAAGCGGACTCTGAAAGCTCGCAGATTAGGCTGAGCTGCTTAAAAAGCTTGCATTACTGAAATAACAGCCATGTGGGGGGAAACCCTCTCCCCAGTGGACAGGTACAGGATTGAAAAGGCAGCACAGGCTTCCCCAGAGCTGCCCTTCAGTCTCCTTTGAGGAGGTCTGCCACCAGTATGGCTGGTGACTGCCACCCAGTTCTGTAAGAGCAGGATGGCCTCAATAGCTGCTGGGAGCCCCAGATTCTGCATGCCTAAAGCAGAACATGAGTGGGGGGCAATGATGCAGCTTAGAGAACTGACTATTCCTCTTCTGCTGGCCAAGGCCCTTACACCTGTGATACACCTGCTTTTGTCCCTGCAACTCTGAGGGACAGATTCTGATTAGTTCTTATGAACAGACTCAACTCTTTAAGCAAAGTTAGATGAGTTGGTTTAGGTTGTGCTCAGTAGCTGGATGACAGACCATGGCTCCAAGTGCTGAGGGTGATGGTTACTACTAAGGAGTGCCAAGATAGTTAATCTCTAACCTCCTTCAGGACTTCTATTCTGACAGATAAAGTGGAGACTTCTTTAACATTTCTACCTCTATGCAGGGCATTGCACTGAAGCAACAGTGTAGATTTCAGAGGGTAATAATTTTCAACACTGATGGTCTGCATCAGGTCTTACCCTGGGAGACAGAAAAGCTGTGTAGCCCAAAGAAAATTCCTTTGTGCCCATTCAAGTCCTCCCTCTCCAAGGTGGAATTTACTTTAAAAGTACATTTTAAACAGGTGAAATGATCAGGCAAAATGTTTTGATGAAGCTGCTGCAGTGATTCAGCAGCAAACCAAACCTGGTACAGTCCGATGTGAGTTTTCCCTGCAGGATAATGAAGCAATGTCCTCCTGCTACACAAAGTTTCAGGTAGAACAGTCCCTTTCCCTTCAAGAAAACAGGGACTGCAAGCTCTAATTCTCCTAGCAGGTCCCTCCTTCCATCCCATTCCGGGGGTCTGTGGATGGAAGAAGATATTTGACTGAGAGTATAGACAGGAGGTAAGATAACGGTAACACAAAGCTTCTTACCTTTCAGTTGGGTGCTGCTTAAAATGTTCTCAGTGGTAATAGATATTTCAGTGGAGCAACACTGTGATGGCAATGAAGTATTGTTCAAGATACACCTGAACCACTTAATGAAAAAGAGAAAAAAAAATTGTAGCAGAAGAATAGAAACAATGCATCCAGTTACAGTCACCTACATGGCCCTGCCATGATTGTTGAGGAAACGTGGATGTATAGAAGCATAGAATCGATTTGATTGGAAGAGACCTTTCATATCATCCAGTCCAACTCCTAACCCAGCACTGTCAAGTCTCCTCCAAACCATGTCCCTCAGCACCACACCTCTAAGTCTCTTAAATACCTCCAGGGATGGTGGCTCAACCACTGCCCTGGGCAGCCCGTTGACAACCTCTATAGTGAATAAATTTTTCCTAATGTCCAACCTAACTCCCACCTGGTGTAACTTGAGGCCATTTCCTTTTGCCCTATCACTTCATACTTAGGAGAAGAGACCAACCCCCACCTGTCTCCAACCTCAACTCCTCCAGGGAATTGAGAGCCAGAAGGTCTCCCCTGAGCCTCCTCTTCTCAAGGCTGAACAACCCCAGGTCCCTCAGCTGCTCCTCACCAGACTTGTGCTCTAGACCCCTCACCAGCTTTGTTGCCTTTCTTTGAACATGCTCCTGCACCTCAATGTTGTTCTTGCATTGATACTGCACATCTCATCGTACCAGTGATTGCCCACAGATTATGTGGTTTTCCTGTCTGTATGCTTTATTTTATACACAGACCACAGCAAGTTGTAGCCTACAAGCATCATTTTCCCTCCTCAAAGTGCTTTTCAGTCTTTGTCTGGTAAATCACTTCATACTCCTCAGAAGCCAGGTTTGCAGTGGAGATGTTTTGTTTATCCATTCACAACAGATAAAAAGACAAGCCCATAGGAGCTGTGTGAAAATCAGGGGTTGGATCCCACACTAGTGCTTTGACCTACTGCCCACCCTTGCAGCTGACTCTCCAGAGTCTCCTCTGGAGACTTTCAAAACCCACCTGGACAGGATCCTGTACAACCTGCTGTAGCAGGGGTGTTGGACCAGATGGTCTCCAGAGGTCCTTTCCAAACCCCTACCATTCTATGGTTCTGTGATTTGGGACTCACAGAAGAGCTTTTTTGTCCTGCTTGATCCAAAAAACCCATCATCATCAAGTCTCCACTGACAGCATTGGGGTAGACCAGCCTGATTCCTCCCGCCCCATTTACTGTGGCACTCATTCAGAAATCTTTCTTGCTGACATGTAGACACATAATTTAATTTCTTTTCTGGCAGGTGGTTGGAAAACTGTTAAGCTAATCTTTGTATTTGCAATATTTGCTCTCAGCTTAGTTGAAGTAAGTCAAGATCACTCAATTGTGAGGCAATATTTGCACAGCGCATACTGCAGAGGCCAACACAGTCACCAGGCTTGTGTTATTCTGCTTGTGTAAACAACTTGATGTTGCAATTTTCTCATTACCATTAAATTGCCATTTTTAATTTGTCTCGGAAGCCTTTATCCTTCGAGAAATCACTGGTTTAGAGAGATGTGTAAATTATGTGTGCCCTTTAACTGTGCTCTGGAAAGGGAAAACCAGTTGCGTAAACTGGAAGATTGCACCAAATTCCCCAATGACTTTACATGCACAGGATTTTTATGCAAGTTGGGCTTGTGATTAGAACTCTGGACTGTGAAAATTTCCACTGAAATAAACTGTCTATGCATATTGGGCCATAATTGAACGTTAGGAAGATTTTTCTGAATTAGCAATGAGTTACTATAAAAAAAAAAGGAAAGGTGGTTTGTGCTTCATGTACTACAAGTTAGTTCTTTCCAGGGTGTTTTCCTTTAATATTTGAAGTTGAGATTTCTGATTCTAGGATTGGCCTCCCACCATAAGCCTCAAAAGACCCAGGAAGAACACTTTGGGATTTGCATGAGTATGGTCAATAGACCTGGAAGTTCCCATGGGTCTCCTAACTTAGTTTAATTATGGAATGGTATAACACTGCTCATATCACCCTGTATTTTATGTTGTATTTGGATGAGCTTGGTTGCCTGTGTGTAGGGAGCTGACTCGTGTTGTTTCTGGGCTGTGCACCCCTACACAACCGTGGTGTCTTCTCAGTGTCCTCCCTCTGAATGCAGCATTAGATTGAACAGCTACTCCTTAATTAAATATCTCTAGTGCAAAGAACCTTACCTTTTGTGCTTGGAAATTGAAGAAAAGCCCTTTTTTGGTGGTTGTTTTTTGGATGGTTTAGCTGTTTTTATTGTTTGGGATTTTATTATTATTATTATTATTATTATATTATTATTATTTAAATCAGGAATTAATCTGTTTCTCATATCAATGTCCGGTTGCACCTTGGCCTGAGGCTGGCTTGTGCCATGGACTCTGACCTCCGAAACTGCCCACACATTTTTTTTCTGAACTAATCAGCTAGATGAGCTATTTACAGTTGGCTTTTGGGTCTTCTCACTGCTTTTGTGGCTGCCCCTGTCTGAGTAATTAATGACAGTGTAGCTTGTTTATAGTCTTGAGTTACTAATGCTGTTGGCTGCAAATGCATTTTTACCTCTGGGACGTGCCAGTTTCCTGGTTCTAGTCCCACCTCACCAGCCCAGGTCAATTTTTTGTGTGTAAACAGATTTATCCTGTAATAGTTGGAGAGAGACTTGGGTCATTCATCAGTCATGTAGAGAACATGCCCAGCCAGATCCTTCCCTTCTCATGCCTGTGTAACTCAGCTGAAGCCGGAAAGATTCCTGCAGGACAGCTAAAATTTACATTGAAAGAAAAAAAAAAAAAAAAAATTTAAAAACTCAGGGTACAGGCAGTTTTAATTAGAAATAGAGATACTGGATGATGCAACACATGTCCAGCTGTGTGCCCAGCCCTAATCCTTGTTGTATCGATGTTTATGTGAGCCATAGAATCATAGAATGGCTTAGGCTGGAAGGGACCTTCGAAATCATCTAATCCAACCTCCCCGCCATGGGCAGATGCACTTCTCAACAAGACCAGGTTTCTCAAGGCTTCATCCAGCCTGGCCTTGAACACCTCCAGGGATGGGGCATCCACAACCCCTCTGGGCAATCTATTCCAGAGTCTCATCACCCTCATGCTGAAGAACTTTTTCCTAAGATCCAATCGAAACCTATTTTCCCCCAGTTTAAAACCATTTTCCCTCATCCTGTTGCTGGACACTCTTGTGAAGAGTCCCTCTCCAGCCTTCCTGCAGGATCCTTTCAGGTGCTGGAAGGCAGTTATAAGGTCCCCCAGGAGTCTTTTCTTCTCCAGGCTGAACAATCTCAGCTCCCTCAGCCTATCCTTGTAGCAGAGGTGCTCCAGCCCTTGGGAGTCATTAACGAAGGAACTGCTTTGTGGCTCTCCTAAGTAGGATAATACCACCTACATTTTAAAGATGGAGTGAAGGGTAAAGAGAAGTTTCATAACAGCAAATGATTCAGATAGTAATAAAAATGTCATCTTGTGGCTTTGGAAAATGTATGGGTTTTTTTTGACATTCCAGACCTGTTCTGTCACAGGCAATCATGCCAAGCATGGCAGTTCATAAGGGATAACCCAGTTTAGTCTCCTACTGCTTCTGGAAACCTGTTACAGTCTCAGTGCATGGACAGTAAGAAGTGTTCTGCTCATTTTCAGCCTTAGCTTATTCATAGTACTTCCAAAATTCTTGGGGTTAACATCGTCTTTCGGCATGACTTTCATTTTTTCCCATTGTATATTTTACTAGATATCTTTCCTTCCTTCTGATGTATAATGTGTGTAAGGCTAATTCCTTTATGACTTGAGTACAACCATTCCTGCCATTTTTTGAATAATTTCTTTCAGAAACTAGAAGAAGACAGTCCCATTATCTATCTACCTTTGTTACCCAGTTTGGTTACCAGTGTCTGCCCAGTTAGGTTAACCATGAGTGTTCTCTGCCTTGACATGAATTTGAGGGGAACTTCCTTTCATGCCTCTGGATGGTTAGTAACAGTCTTCACTGCTCTTGCCAACTCCGTTTATACCAACATCTAAGAACTACCACCCTGTTAGTCATTGCTAAACTGGCACCAGGGACTGTCATTCAGAGAAGGACCTCAGTGGTCAGATCATGTAATTTTTCAGGACCAACATCACGTGGAATTGAACTGGGGGAAAAATTTCTCAAGGTCTTAAGCTAAAGAACTCCTAGAAGCCAAGAGGCTGTCTTTTCTTTGAGGGAAGTCTGGGAGAAATTAGAGAATTTGAAATATGCTCCCTATTTTGGCACAATCTTCTTCCAAAGAAGTCTGCAAATGGAACCAAATTAAATAGAAATGATAGAGGTGAATGTGGTGCTTTTACTAAGAGGATAGGAGTAGCCTATCCATTGTAAACTTCTCCAGAAATTCCTCTTTCATTGCTTTTTACTCCCTCACGTCCAGCTTAGAAAGCTCCTTGGAAATGCCTCAATCAGGGGTAAAGTTGGAGTACTGTAATGAAGTGCACGTGAACGAAGGTCCTTTAAAGGGTTGCTGACCACATTGTAAGATCCACTAGACTGCTTTGGCACTGATTTCCAAAGACACTCAATACAGGCTACTTTAACGTTTGAAGGCAGCTTCTCTGAAATTGCTGTATGGGCAAAAGAAACCCTGTAAAAACTGGTGACTCCTAATCTCTGCCTTGCTTGCTTTTCCATAATAAAAACTGTCCTTTTTTGGAATGGGAGAGAAATTGACATGAGTAGAGAATGCTTCACAGCGTGCTGGTTTGCAGCTCCTCTCTTCCAGTTGGTGATTATTTGCTGAGTATTAGATGGCACCCTCTTTCCTGAAACTGCTTGGTGAAACCTTGGGGACTTTTGCATTCATTATTAGCCTTGACCAGCTCCCGTTTGGCTATTCTTTGATTTCAAAGCACAGACAGACAAATTCTACTCATTTCTGTGTGGAAGTCTAAATCCATATAATGGCCTACAAAACAAGGTGTTGCATTGTGCTACTGGTAGAGAGAATATTTTCTTCTTGCAGCTTTACTTGGTTTTGCACAATGTGAGGTCTTCTCTGTCCTCTTTGGGACAACTTTAATCCATCTTTCCCATGAAGCTGTATATAAACCCTCATTGTCTCTGTCAGAAAAATCAGTATATGCTGCTAGGAGTGAAAAGATGATTATAAAAGTCCTCTTTTGGTTTTGACTTATATAGAAAAAAGGACATTTTTTACACTGAGTGATGAAGTGCATGCAGGAGACTGTTCTTATAACAGCAGGATGAAAGAGTGTCCTATCATACTTGTCTTAGGGATGATGGTTATACAGAGGAAGACTTCCCCACGACAATTAAAATTCTGTAACTTTACAGTTGTGGTGAGCATTTTTCAGTTAATTTGGCAATGGGTTACAAAGTCAGGGAATAATGCCAAGGGACAAGTTCAGCTTCTTCTGTCACTGGGCAGTGTTTTACCTGTTAACTCCACTGACTATAGCAAATAACATGAATTTGCATACCTTTCAAGTATGTGTATGAGGAGGAGCCTGCACCAATTTGTCTGTTTTAATTATAGATGTTCTACCCACCTTCCTAATTGCTCCTTCATTAAGAAGTAGCTTGTTTTTTTTTTCCCTAGGAGCTAAAAAGAATCAACTTTTGTTTGTTTCTGTAAATATTTTTTTTTTTAGCCCTTGAGGAGATAATTATTTCTATTGTTGCATGAAGATGGTGGCCAATACAGGAGGAATAATTAGAGCAGATGGCTGAAAATAGTTCCCTTGTAAAAAGCATCTAGTGTAATAAAATACCTCCTCTTCTCCTTTGTCTCCTGCAAATATACGTTTTTCTTTCCTTCAGGTGGATGGGGGTTGGGTGAGGGGGTGTAAATCTTTTCCTGATGTATTAAACTGAGGAGCTGTCAAGAGTTCACAGCCTGGAAAGTGAGCTCCCTGTATCCATCACTGAAATTAAAGTGTTTTCAAATGTGGTGTGGAGTCCTGGTCTACAGCGTGGGGAAATATGTGCTGTACTCCATCACTTAAAATGTTAACCTTGTCTCTCTGTGGTGACTGAGGACAGGAACACTTGCTCTCTGTACTTGCTGGCTAAATGGCAATCTGTCAGCACCGAGGAAAAGGCTGCCTTGTGGGTGTCAATCTCTGCTGTGTCTGCAGTGTTCAAACCCTTCGCTCGTTGGCAGCTGTGGATGCCAGGAGGGGTGTACCTTCTTTCTGCTAGAGATCACAGGAAGCAGCTAAGACGGTTTCTTGCATGTGCAAGCAGGTTGAGGTTGTGCAGGAGAAGTCCTGTGCTCAATGTCTTGTCAGATGTGTCCGGGGGAAAGGGTAAAGCTGGCTGCTGGGGGGTGGAGTTGGTGGGGAAACCCTCCTGTCTTCATACTTGTCGTTTTGGCCATGTGGCAGCTGAAACCCACAGCCTAGAAGAGAGAGCATTGAGCACAGCAGCAAGCAGAGCCTGTGTTTAACTGCACTGTTGATGCTTGATTTGTTTTTAACATTTCTGACTTTTTCTGATCAGGTTCTTGTCTTTCTGTCCTGTAACAGTTTTTGCAGTTTTCCTTTTTGGGACTGTACTATTAAAAAAACCAAACCCATATGACCAAACAAATTTTGAAGTTACCCCAAAGTGAGATAGAAATTACCTATATTGTGTCTAAACAGGAGTTTCACAACCCTTGTAAGCCCAAATTTTACATTCTGGGGGAAGAGTGAGTTAAAAATCACCAGACAAACATGGGCTGTGTTGTCAGAATGACTGTTATTTACAAAAATTTAGCCTAAACATTAAAGGAGTGGTCACTTACAATCCCTTCCCTTTGTGACTCATTTGCCAGCCTGTGTGGGAATGCAAGTATAGATCACCATTATTTATTCATTTGTTGCAGTTGCTGCTGCTGTTTCTGAGCCTTGGCAGTCACGGGCACAAGCTGAGAAACTGGTACTGAGAGATCGTGTCCCCAAAGGCTGACATAAAGGCAACCCCAGGCTGGCTGACAACAGCAGCAGCTAAAAACATGAAATGGAAAGAAATCTGCCTGAAAATGGAAAAAGAAGGTGCAACAGGGAGGAAGGGGATAATGTTCTGAATTGCAAGGAGCTTGTGCAGCTTTTATTGTGTGCTCTTAAAACATTATTTCGCCTTTATATAATTCATTCTTTGTTTTGGAGCTCTAATGGGGAAGGAGTTGTTATGTCCCCCAAAGCAACCTGTGTTTTACACAAGCTATGGGCTTGGTACATAAGGTGTGGGCTTGAAATTATCTGTGCATGACACACACCAAGTGGGTGTCGGAGGTGGGAAGATACTGCAGGACTTTGCTCATTGACTTTTCATGTCAGATCCCCTCCCTGGTCCTTGTGCTCTTTGATGCCTCAGGAAGAATAAATGGATCCTTAGAGATTCCTAGTGCTTGTGATTTCCCACCCGCTTGGGGTTTCTGCCTGTGGTTTGCAGGTTTCATTCCTTATTGGTTTAGTGTTGACTGTTGTACTAGATTGAAAATGTGAAGTGTTGCCAGGCTGGGTTTTCTGTGGATGTCTGGTGGGGGGACACATCCTGCAAATTTTGGGTGACCATTTAAAGTGTTCAGCTCATGCTCTATTTGTGTTCCTGGGGAAACCACCAGAAGAGTCAATTGCCTCAATCTAGCTTCTGATTTTCAGGAACCTCACAGGGATACAGCATCTTTGTGGTCTCACTCCTCCTGTTATACCTAGTGAAAGTTGGCCACATTCAAGAATGAGCACTGACAGTGACACAGATGGATGCAGAGATGGTATGGCCTCATAAGCTCCATTTCCTCCAAATCATATTTCCCACTATCTGGTACATGCTGAAGCCATACTATGAAGCCACGACCTCACTATGGCAGCTGCAGCCAGCTAGCTCCAGCTTCATCATTCAGCCCTTGTTTTATGCCATCTCCTCTTCCCCCATCCTGACATTCAAGCTCCCTGCCATTTGTTGCGTCCTGTGCTGAAGATGGAAAAAACACAGGAAGAAAATGCCCACTGCCAGCCACTGACACGTAGCTTTCATTGCTCTGTGGGTTCCTTCTGGTTCATTCAACAAGCACACACGGGATGGGCACTCAGCCATGACCCTGGTGCTTGCAGCTGCTGCTGCTCTTCAGTCTTACTGAGAAGTGTTTAAATTAAACACTGTAAGTCAAATGCTGGGTGCCAAGCAGGGGAAAAAAAAAAATGGAAAAGGAGAGAGTTTTGCTTCTATGAAAAAAACAGTGAGGAGGGCATTCTTATCCTGTTCAGGTGCAGGCAAAGGGAAAGGACCTGGAGTCTCTGCATGATGAAGATGTTTAGGACATGGCCATATAGCCCTTGGAGAGACAAGGTGGTTGTCTCACTGTTTTTTTTTTTGCGGGTCTCAAGTGAATTGGTCCTTACCAGTGGTCATAAGAGCACACTCAGCTTGTAGGGCACCAAAGTCCCCCATGACACCATTAGCATGCAGAGATGGTGGTATTTGGTGTCTGTAGGGTCAGTGCCGGCTATAACCTGTCCCATGTTGATAACAGGGCAGCTAGACAAGACAGGTGTGATAACTGAGGAGGTTCCTGAAGATCACATAGAGGGAAACCAGATGGGCCAGATGACAGTGTGGATTTCTAGAACTGGGTCTGTCATCCACCTGGCTTGACAAGAGATGTGTAATTAGTTTACATGTGTATTAGTCCTTGTTATTTTAGCATGGGCTGATTAATAGTAACTGGAGATAGCTGCCACCACTACTATTCAGTGAAGGAACTTAAAAAGTCCATTACAGTTGGAGATTGTGCTGTGCTTTTCTCTCAGAAAACAGGAAGGGTGATCATATGGGATTCACAAGCTGCAGGCAAACTGTACTTGTGATCGAGGGCAGCTGGGCACTTCACTAGCCTTGCACTAGACCACACCTTCTTTCAAAGATGTTAAGGATGTGCTCTTTCATCTTAGGGAAGAGGGTAGGACTGCAAGAGATGGGTCATCAAATAAATTCTTCTGTCTCATTTTCCTGCATCGGGTCAAAGTCTTTCTTCAATCCCTGCAGAGGTGCTCTCCCTCCACCCCCACCCCTGCACATTCTTCTGCACTGTAGTAATTTAATGTACTTTCCTTGAGCAAACCTCCTTTTATCTTTTCAAACAGATTTAGATTTATTCTCTCCATCATAATGCAGGGAAGATACAAGTGATTATAAACAGCTCTTGGTCCTGTGTTATTAGTTTACTGTTTACCATGAAGATGGTGCACATGGCAGCACAGTAAGCCAGGCATCTTCTCACTGTAAACCTTTAGGTATGAAGTGGGTGGAATGATTGAGATTTTTATGACCTTGGCCAACTAATTTTCTGCCTCTGTATAATCATTCTTGGGTAGAAAACTTTTTTTTAGCAATAAAATCTGCCTTTACTCAGTTTGATGGTGTTGGGACTGCCTCTTACTGTGGACACATATCAACTAAATAACAGAGCACTTGATTGCAGCTTATTTATATATTTTCAGAATTACATTCTTAAGATGGATAATAATTGTTAGTTTCCCAGATGGCTTCAACCATTTCTTGTGCCTTATTACACTGGCATGTATCAGCTTTCACGTCAGAGGGTATTGGTAATGCTGAAGTGGTATGGAGTCTTCTAAGGGGTGACAGCAGAAACCTAGCACAAATAGATTAAACACCATGTTATATAGAGGGAATCTTAAATGAAGAACTAGGGTGTTTTCTAGTTGGAAAGGAGAACCATCTTAAAAAAAAAATCAAATTAGATGAGGAGTTTATTCTTCTTTTATTGCAAAACTTCTATCAACAACTTACGCAAGTTTTTGGTGCTGGCAAGAACAACTTGGCATGTTCCTTATGTCCCAGATTTCCCATTAAAGTTAATTGGAGGCTTCTAAGTGGCTTCAGAGTCTTAGAGTGGCATCAGAGTGACTTTAAAACATTTATCAAACCTTCTCAACAAAATATTCTGATAGATGCCACCATTTTACCACTGTGTTGTGCAATGTTTTGCTGGCAGTATTGGTTGAGTTTGTACCAGCCAGAAATTTATGGATTTTGTAATTTTGTATTAGTTAGCTTGGTCAGCAGTGTCTTTGGGAAAAGTCTGCCTTTCCATGAACCATATCTTCCTCTGTCCCCTACTCTGAGATAAAAACAAGTTTAATTAGCTCCTTTTTCAGTGTGTCTCTTGTATACCCTTGTATACTGTATATAATCTTCTTCAAAGCACTGTCAGTGAAGAGCACTTCACAGCCTCTCTGGAAAGACAGGCGATAAAGATATCTATCCTTTCAGCTGGAATTGTCCTAAATCTCTGAAATATATAAATATATGCTTGCAAATAATGAGGATGAAACTTGTCCTGTTACACTTAGCAACCATAGAAAAATTATACTCTCTGTAACAGTTGCGTACAGATGTGAAGGCTTATCTGTACTTCTGTACCAATGAAGTGGTTCACTCCTTCTGATGCCAGAGATTTAGCTCCCCAGATGTTTTCACTGCATGTATGTTAATGCAGTCCCAGGCTTCAGTCTTAACTGAACCAAGTAATTCTCTTTGTAGGGAAATTGTAGAATCGGTCAGAGGGTAAAAAATATCAGCGTCCGTATTCTACAGACAGGATGGACATAAACCAGTTGTATCATTTAGCCTGGGAACCAACACCGATTCCCTGGTGTAAATAGCTAGGATGGTAGTCACCATATAATAGTTATGTGACAGCTCTAGGTGCTGTGGGAAATGTCATATAAAACATCAGGCTCATAAAGCTAAAATTGACAATAGCACAGCTGAAAGAATAACTATCAGAACACCACCAGTATTGATTCACCTAAACTGCAGCTTTAATGCACATGATGTGTTCTGATTGAAAATGGCATAACTATATTTTGCTTTTGTACTGAGGTTATTCTTTCCACTGATGTTTTGGATTAGTGAGGACCACAAATATTTCCTTGTCTGGTTTCCCCCTCACCCTCTCAGATTAGTTGAAGCTGCTCTTGCTAGCTCACACGTGAGTCCAAAAGAGTCTTATGAATGCCTATGTCCACACTTGTGCGCACATGTCCATGTGAAAATGTGCACACATTCCTCAAAAAATTGGTCAAACCTTCACTGCAAAGTGGATGCTTAAAGCTTAGAGGTGAGGAGAAGCCATGATGGGAAACAGACAGGAGTCCTTTTGTTATTGCTCATCATGAGTCAGTCTATTTGCTGTTTTCAAGTTAATCAGTGCTTTATTTGGAACTGATGTGCAAGCCATCAAAGGAGAGGCAATCAGCATGCTGGATAAGCTGGGAGAGCTAACAAGGTATTTGAAAAGAGGAAGGTCTCTCTAAGTGCAGATAAGTGACAGGAGAACCTTTGTAAAAGCCTGTAAAATAAAATATTGTCCATCTAATGGGATGTTTTAATTCTAAACTCTTTTGGCTATTTTTATAACGTTGCCAGAAATTAATGTGCAGTTCTGCTCTTTGGAAGGCAGAGAGAGACACACACCAGGAAACCTGTGGACTTCCCGCAGCCAGACCTGCAGCAAGTTCCTTGTTACCCAGAATAAGAGAAGGGAAAGCCTTAAAAGTGCGACAGGAGTTTTTCCAAAGCCCAAGAATCTCTCCAACCCCAACATTCCTCCATCCTTTCATTCTACACAAGGTCTCGACAGGAAAGTAGCCGGCGTGGCTTTAGCATCTCCTCCGCCGTGCTCTCCACAAGCTGGTTTCCTAATGGGTGGGATGAGCTTTGAATTTCTCTGGGTCTTTTACTTTACAGTTTGCTCTCCAGTTTTGTGGTCGGTGGGACGAGGACTCCAGCTGGCCTGCTGGACACCAGCCGCGAGATGGCGATAACGTCACGATAGAAGAAGGCCGGACCTTGCTGCTGGGAACCACCACTACCAACCTCAACCTGCTGCATCTCAAAGGTTTGCAGAAGCGGGGGGGCGGGGGGGGTGGTGGTGGTGGTGTTCAGCCCTCTTATTCTTCCAGAGCTGGAGTTTTTCATGGCTGTGATCTCCCCTTCCCTTGCAGAGCTCCTGCTCTGAAAGAGATCCCTGTTCAGCCAGGCTCAGTCTGCTCTCGGTAGATGCTATAGGACAGTGATGGGGGACTGGGAAAGCATTTAATTATTATGTATGCAGAAGGCATCGTTTATGCTGTTTGAGGCATAATGACAATATAAGTAGGAAGGCTTTTTGTTTTGGTTTGGGTTTTTTTTTTCCCCCAGCTATGGCAAGTGCTGTTATCCTGAGTGTCGTTCAGTGATAATGGCAGTGCTGATAACAATAATCAGCTCTGTTTTGTTTGGCATCTTTGAGACAAGCGTGTTGCAAAAGCCTTTACAAAATTAATGACGTTACAGAATTACAAGGCACAGCTACTGAATGTCATAAATAATCCAAGATCCTAGAGAATGGCTGGTAGAGAATAAATAACTGAGCACAATTATAGGGGGGAAACACTGGGTTTGCAGGGTTCATGAACCCTGGGGTGCATTCAGTGTAAGTGTCGGGAGGTACAACTCTGTGCGTGTCAAAGTAAGAATTCAAATTACTTGTAATTCAGTCCCAGAAATACTCCTGCCTGGAAATTAGGCCCTGGTTGGGAAAGCTGTTGTGCAAATGCTTGGTGTTAAGTGAATGAGCTATTCTGGTGAAATCACTTGCTCGAAGTTAAGCCCATGTGCAAGCCTGTGCTGAAATGGAGCTCAAAAAGTGGAAAGAGGAGTTTTAATATGTTTAAGGACCTGGATATTTACTAGTGAAAATGATTTTATATTGAATGGATATTAAAGGTACTAGTTTTTCACAGAGATGATGGAAAACATGCATTTGACAGTTATATTCTAATCTAATTTTGGATGACCATTCTATAAAGAAAATCTTTGTAAGTATATTCCTATTGTGAGAACATTTCCAAATGGTTTGAACTTGCTCAGTCTAGGTTCAGAGATTTTCAAGAATTGCTACACCAGGCTTCATTCCTGCTAAAAACACCACTACCAACAACAACAACTAATAATTGAAAAATTAAAAATAAAAAAATTATCTGAGATTTTAAAAATGTGAAACATTTTTTTAGTCCAATTTTCTTCCCTCTCTTTCCTAGTGAACATCCTAAATCTGTGATGCAAGATTCTTCTTAACCTCCTTCAGATTATGACATACAGTAGAAGAGATTGGTCAGAGACATAGGTTTCAGATGCTTTTGGTTGCAAATCTGTATGAGGATTTTTGAGCTCAGTTTCTTTGTGAAGAATTGGGGTACAGGAAGTTTAACCTCAACATGAGGAGGAACTTCTTTACTGTAAGGGTTACAGAGCACTGCAATGGACTCCACAGAGAGGTTGTGGAGTCTCTTTCTCTGGAGACATTCAAGACCTGTTTTGATGCATTTCTGAGGCATCTGCCCTAGTTTTGTCCTGCTCTGACAGGGGGGTTGGACTTGATGATCTTCAGAGGTCCATTACAACCCCTACCATTCTGTGATTCTGTGAATATTGCAGCAGAAACCCTCTGAACTTTGGGCCTACTCAAAGGAACATTTGATCTATGAGTCAGCACTCATGAAACAAACAGAGGTCTGATTGAATTTAATGAAGTCTGGAGCAGTATCTTTATGGCTTTGGCTCATCCAACATTCAAATAATTTCTCCCCTTTATCATGTTTTCCAAGAAGCTTGATTTATAATGGAGATTCAGTTAGGAAAACTGCATTAAAATATTCTAGATGCTATTATATTCTGCATTGTTATATGCCAAACATAGGGACCAAACACTTTAAAATCAGAAATTTATATGCTATTTGTTCATTTGAGCTTCATCTTTGCTGAAGTTTCCTTGTTCCATCCACCTCCACTTACATGGGTGCTGCTAACTGTTTATCCTTCCTTAGATTTGGAGTCAAAACATGCTGAGATCTACTCTGATAGGAGACTGATTGTTTCCTAACCTTACCTTTCTATAAGTTGTCCAGCTCAGGGAGTTGCTTAGGCTCCTACATTGATAGAGACAAACACAGACCACCAAAGACTTGTTCATCTTGGGTATTAGAGATACCCATCTTAACATGAATCACAACTGGGTGATCCCCTTTCAGTATCAACTGAGACTGTGAGGATGTCAAGTAATTGACCACTTTCCCCAACTGCAAGATGGGCATGACAATAAGACCCTAACCTGTAAACTGGGTGTGGGTATGTGTTTTAATTGAAGAATCCTATTCCTATTCTAGCTGGAGAGATTTGCTTAGTTGGATCTGGAGAATGGGATTAAATTGTAGTTCTCCTCCTTTGGGCTTTCATGACTCAGCGCCAGGCTGTCTGTGCACTCAGAAGATGAAAATAAAACAGACTTTTAAGATTTAAAAACTGTTGTAATGTTACTGAGTTCAGTCTTGTGTGAAGATGCAGTACTGCCCATTTTCTAGTGCTGTATCCAGCAAACCAAACAGTGTTTACAGGCCCATTTCTCGAGATTCCCCCTTTTTAGGACACTGAGAGTTTTGAATGCTGCTCCTGTGTTGTTTCCTCACAGTAGAAATTGTTTAAAGAATGTCATAACAAGGATGTCAGCTTCATGTGCAACCTTAAAGTGACCCTGCTTGGGCTGTATTAATATATAACCAAATACCTATAGTGGTTCTGGCAGTGACCAATCTGCCTGGGCAGAAGATCTGGAGGCCAAAGAAACAGTGAAATAGGATTAGGCAGTTGGGTCCTGCTCACTGCCATGAGGGCTCAGCAGTTTCTACATCCTCCTCAAGAAGCAGAGCATGAGCACATGGTTATCAGCAGTGGAAAGTTTAATAGCCAGACTGCGAAACTGCTCAGACAATACTGATCAGGGAAGAGATACAAGATAGACAGATTGTAGATAACTCTGGATATTCAGCAGATTGCAGTTATTTTTGTAATCCCAACATCACAAGTATGGAAATATTTATGATAACCCAGGACAGATGGAAATTTCCTTTGCACAGAGCTTACACTGGGGTAACTCCTTTGTGTTTGATGGGTTGATACCTCAGACATGTGCTATTGCCTTTGTCTGGATTTTTAATGCTCTAGGGAGGTCTGGAGACCAAAAATCTCCTGGTTGTTCAGAATTAGCTTGAGAATGCATGTATGGGGTGATGCTGCATGTACACTATGATGGGTTTGAAGATCCAGTTGCCTTTGCAATGGCAATTTTGAGATGGACATTCTTGCAAGTGTAAAAGAGAATTTTGCTTTGGCCCCTACTTCTCAAAAAGCCTTGATATCACTTGTCATAGCTCTTCCTGTCCCCTGTTGTTTGTATCATTGCTGCATTTTAACAGTGCTGCTGAAACCAGCACCCCAGTTCCCTCCACCATGATCAGACTCCAGGCTGAGGTTTTCAGAAAGGTCTGACTCACCTCATCTGTGGTTTATGCTTCTAAAAACTGTGTTGAGTTTCCAAAACACACTACAACCAATCTGGGTTTTAATGTTTGACTGTTTGTTTTGTTGTTGTTTGTTTTGGGTTTTGGGTTTTTTGGGGGGTTTGGTATTTTTTTTTTTGGTTAAACCATGAGATCCCAGAAGAGGAAAAAAAAGAGGACTGACAAGGCCAAAAGATACTCATGATATTATCAATTATTGTCTGATTTTGAACTCACATCACAAGAGCTATCAATATTTTCTATCAATATTTTGAATTTCTTGTAATCCCCTCTCAGATCAGACTGTGGCTAGAATGGGTCCTGTGACTAAACTTGGGTAGGAGAGAAATCCAGGTATTGATCTTAGTTGACTTTTTCCAAGGCTTTGATGCCATTAGCAAAGAACATCAAATATTAGCTGATCCACCTGCATAAATTGTTTTCAAATAACAAGTGCTTCAGTCACTGATGATAAAGGCTGGGTTTGAATTTGCTGGAATAAGGAAAAACCTTTTCCCTCTATTTTCCTGTCTATGGCATCAACCAATCCTTAAACCCATTTTAAAATCCATTGTCAGTAGGCATGGTCGGAAACTGCTTGTGATGCGGTGTTTTCTGTGCCGTTTTGCTCAACCCCTTTGGGATGTGCATTGTGATACTTTTTTTGCAGGCAGTTTCTAGTTCATATTTTCTTTTTTTAATCAGGCAGAGACATTACAATTAAAATACCGTAAAAGCGATTCTGGCAGTTTTGCAATAAGCATGTTTTTTAATTAAAGAAAGAACATGGGATGTACAAATAGTAGCAGCTAATGGGAAATTTCATCCAATGTATTTTTTAATTGAGATTTAGAAGGGAAAAAAAAGTCAGACTTTTCTCCCTGTCTCTGTGTGATATTTTCCTATGTTGTTACAGTGAGGTGTACCAAGTCTGCAATAATTACAGTCTCAGAGCGTTAAAGTCCCAACTGTTTTCATGGGAAAAAAATTAAAGGCATCAGTCCTTTAGTTTGTTAGTATTTTTTTTTTCCTCTTTCTTTTCTTTTTTTTCTTTATTTTTTTTTTTTTTTAATTCAGTGTTATTAAGTAGAGTACAACTCACAGACCTGGACATTACTGGAGAAAGGAATTTAAAGCCCTAAATGTGTAGCAATTTGATGTTTGCTTTTTTTTCAGTTCTACCCCCAGCTGTAAACCTTGGTTCATGTTTGAGTAAGGGCTGCAGGTTCCTCTTTCCCATCATGTTTTGCATGGGCTTACAGCATGTACATTAGACTCCCAGGGCTCTCACTTGCCAATGAAATTGATTTTCTGCAACTTCACTAGCTCTGGAGACTCCTCTGGGGTGTCACAGGATGAGCAGATTGGTGGAAGCTAATCCTGGCTGAGGAACTGCACATAGCTCCTGCAGAGACTGGGCTGAAACACGAGGCAGCACTGTCCCTTTCCTCTACTCACTGGTATATAAGGAGGGGATGTGCCCCTTTCAGGGAAGCTGATGCTGTCTCTCAACCATGGGATGGAAAGGTCTGTCTCCACCTGTCCTGGATGCTAATCAGGGCCTCATTAGAGTAGCAAATTTATACCATTAATAGATCTGGCCTGATACAGTTTTACGATAGAAATTAAAGAAATCATAGAATGTTTTGGGTTGAAGGGACCTTTAAAGGTCTAATCCAATTCCCTTGCACTGAGCAACATAACAACTGCAACTAGAGCTCAGAGCCCCCTCCAACCTGAATGTTGTGAGTGAACCTTGGAATGAGTACTTGAAATAATAGCCCAAAGAGCTATCTTTTCATCGCGCTTCCATGTGTGGTGTCTGCTTTGATGCCTTCATAAGGCTCACCTGTAAGCTTCCCTCATTAAATTCTAGATGATGTGGTAAGTGATGGAAGCCATCTACATGTGTCCACACCTCTACCAGGTTAGCTCTCTTGCAAATTCATCAGAGGTGTTGCTAAGTATCTCAGAGGCTTCTTAAGAGTTGAAGAAATAGAAGGACCCTTTCGAAGGTGATGTACCTACATTATCATATTCTTGGGCTGCTGATCTGAATTGCCTTTGCCTGTCTCCTGTGCTCTAAAGGAAGAGCTTGACTGGCTTACAAGGGAACACGTGCCATCTGAACAGATGGCTTTGAGCACAGCCAGCCAAAAAATGCAGGCTTGTTGGGCTTGGGAGACAATTTCTGTCTGACAGTACTCAAGCAGCTGCTGGTTCCTTGCCCAGGGACAGATTAAGGCCTCCATCCAACAAAATGCTGGGATACAAGCTTAACTTTTTAGTGTTGTTAGTGATGTCCTGGTGGAAAAACAAACAAACAAACAAAAAAAAACCACAGGCGTTTGAATTCAGAGCAAGTCTGAGATCTGCACCTGTGTATTATGAACGTTGAGGAAAGTACTCAGGGAGGTTGAGAATGGTCTCTTGGTTCAGGCAGCCTTTGGGAAGGAGCCAAAATATCAAACTTCTCTTCTCCTTTGTGACATGATCAGCAGTGGTCCAGCCTGCAATCAACTTTTGTGGCTCATCCAAATATCGTGTGAGCACGTCAACAGGGTGAGGGTGACAAGTCTGTGAAGTAATTGATTCTTCTTATTTAAGGCTTGTAAAGTCTGTATTCATCTCACAATACACAGGAGAATCTTTGTTTTGTTGTGGTTTGTTTCTTTTTTTCCTGCTTGGAGGCCCCACCAGACACATCCTTGGAACCAGAGAATGAGCATTAAGTGGGCTGCCAGGATACTACTGCAGCCTCGTTGTTTAGGATCTGTTGTTTCAGCAAAGATATTCCAGCTCTGACACTTGCATTCTGCTGTTTGCCACTCAGGGATGCTTGCCAGGAGTATAACTCCTGAACTTAAGCCTGTCTCGTGGGGCATTCTACAGCTTTGTCATGTGAAACACCAAGTAAGAGGAACTGGTAAGAGAAAGCTGAAGGCTGTGGGGATATTAGTTGTACATGGTTGTGGTGTTTCTGCAGCAAAACCAGAGCAGATCTCTGCACAGTGATGGGAGGGAGTAGTCCAGCTGTGGAGATGACCTTTCAATCTGCAAATCCTCTTCCATGCAGAGGCGGTTTTGTCTTAGTTGAGTGGCATGACACAGTACTGACAGTTCTGTTGGTACTTTCTAACACCTTCTATTATTTGTTATAAGAAAAAGTCTCATGAGACTATCCAGCACCTTTCTTGTAGATATCTTTCTTTAATGCTTCATTCAGCTTTACTTAAAGTAGTAGAATTCAATCTGGAGATAGTAATTTTTATTCTAGTTCTCTAGTCAACTGTTCATTAGAAAAAAACTAATTCTTATACCAACAGTGAATGCAAAGTGTGGCCTCAAAAGATGATAAATAAAGAAGCCCTCCATGTAAAAGGTGCACTTTGTAATGTGAACTTTGTTTTCCTCTGAGTTTGGGAAATCTCTAGAGCACTTGAAATCACAAACTAAACGAGAAATACCAACATCTCTCCTATGCATTATGAGAATATCTATGTTAAAATGATTAAAAACAAAAAAAGGGGGTGGGGTGGGGTTTGAGAAGGGATATAAGCTGCTATATGTGAAAGCCTGAATCTTCGCAAGAGAGGCAAGGAGAAACTTCCCAAAGCAGTCCTCACAATCCTCTACTCCATCATTATTTGTTCTTTGGGTTTTTTTTCAGTAGTTCATGATGCAGCTTCTTTCCATAGTAAATGTTCTGGATACCTGGGGTGTGGCATTGCGTGGACCAATCCAGGACACCTGGTAAAGTGAAGGGTTAATACATTATTTTTCCAATTGCTTTCCTTTTGAGTGTGCCCTCCACCATTTATGAAGGATACTTCAGAAGATAATTATCTTCTCATAAAACTGGTTCTGCCAATGACATGATGGTGCTGTAGTTATTCACCCAGCACTTTACAAACACCCACCATCAGGTTTGTTTTCCTTAATATTCCCTTTTTTTGTCATTATTTGGTCAGGCTGTTGGTCCTTTCCTGTGGGAGAGATGGAGTTGCCTAATTTTCCTCTCTTTCTCCCCCCTCACAGCTTTTGTGTTGGTGGTGTGGTTTTTTTTTTTTTTTTTTTTGTTTTGGTTTTTTTTTTGTTTGTTTTTTTTGGTTTTGGTTTTGGTTTTGGTTTTTTTTTTTTTTGTAAAAACAGATAAAGAAAGATTTCTTCTCCAGTCAGAGAGGTGGAGGCTAATTGCTGGGTTAATTGAGAAGAATGGTGCTTCTGATGTTCTCACAAAGTATCAAATAGCCTAAACATATTTCTCCCCCCTCTCCTTCACTCCACCTAAAGAGAACCCATTGAATTTTCACATTACTGTACAGAAGTGATTATGGGTTTAATTGTATTTATTTTGCTTGGTGGGGAGGCCATCATAACAGTCATTGATTGATTTTTGTAAAATCACCCTCAAGGTCATATTTAGGACTTTGCTTTCCTGTGCAGTCATAACAAACAATTTGAGGGTCACAGCCAAAGGTTCAGTTAAGCAATATTCTTGCTTTCTGCTTTCACAGAAGAGGTCAAGTGCAATAAAAGAAGGAAGCATAACTTTTATTTTCTTTTTAAAAAAGGGGAAGACAGTCTTGTAAAGCAGCAGCTGTATATTTATTCTGACTCAATGAAAAACATAGAGATACAGTGAGCTGAGGGCTAGAAGGACAATATAAAATTTTTTGACATAAGTACTTGTAAGTTTGGCTAGAGTTTGTTTTACACTTAGACTTAGTAAAGAGGTAAATGAATCCCTGCTAATTCTTTTCC
>JANIJG010020918.1:8563-31544 GCA_024611175.1 Megaceryle torquata
CTGTGAGGGTGACAGAGCCTGGAACAGGCTGCCCAGAGAGGTTGTGGAGTCTCCTTCTCTGGAGACTTTCAAAACCCACCTGGACACAATCCTGGGCAAGATGCTCTGGGTTGACCCTGCTTTAGCAGGGGGGTTGGACTAGATGATCTCTCGAGGTCCCTTCCAACCCCTACCATTCTGTGATAAACAGAAGGTCTCTAGTAATTTGTCTGGGGCTCTAGTTCCTTCCAGATAGGATGAGGCTCCTAATAGAGGAGTTTAAGGGCATACGTAGCTATCCTGGTGCATGAAGAGATGGGCAGTCCCAATACTGAATGTTGGCCTGTAAGGTTCTGTCAGAGCAAGTGTGATTTGCTTGCCAGTGTGCACGTCCCTGCCATGTAAGGGATGGATGGATGTTATTTATCTTCCCAGCAAGGCACCAAGCAGAGAGCTGCTTCTGTCGGTTACACTTCAGTAGATGTTTAGATTAGCCCTTGCTTTCTAAAAGTTATTTAACCTGGTTTGGTTACCTGGTACCCCACCACGGCCTGTATAGTTTATGAAATGCCCAGAAGAGGGAGCTTCCTTGGGGTGCTGTTGGCAATCAACACATACTTCAATCAATGGCAGTTTCCCATCCTTTTGGA
Source organism: Megaceryle torquata (assembly GCA_024611175.1). Classification (NCBI taxonomy): domain Eukaryota; kingdom Metazoa; phylum Chordata; class Aves; order Coraciiformes; family Cerylidae; genus Megaceryle; species Megaceryle torquata. The sequence goes on from JANIJG010020918.1 coordinate 9,193, forward strand.
ACAGTGAAGCGTTATTCAGCAGTAAAAAATGGGTGTTTAAAAGTGACAACAGAGTTTGCATGGGAGGGTGATGGTGGAGATTAATTGCTTATTATGTGTTTCCTGCTGGGAGAGAAGTACAAAATATTAATAATTATCTAATTATAGCGTATGCGTTGATGTGAATGGTTATGGGTGAATTTTTCAGAAACTAGTATGGGTAAATATCAATTAATGGAGGTTAGATGCCCTCTTCCTTGTGGCTTTGCTGTTCTTATGAGGGAGGTCACATCAGTTAAGCTTTAGTACTGCTGAAGTGATGTAGAATTAATAATGATTATCACAACTTCCATTGCAGATCTGTTTGAATTATGGAAATGGACTCCATATGAAGGTAGGAGATAATGGAAAACTACTTTTCTTTATCAGGGCCTGAAGAAGGGTCCTCTGAGCCAAGTGTCAAAGGCATGCCTTATTTTGGTTAATAAGTGTCTTGAGTTATACGATTTTCTGAACCATGCTATCTGTGTGGTGAATAATGAAATGAAAGCGGAAATACAAGCGATTGGATTCCTGCGTCCATCAAACTGAGTGGCATTCAACTTTGAGAGACTTCACATAATATATTAAGTTTGCACATATCTTCTTTCAGCTCTCTGTAAATGAAATAAGCAACTGTTTTATGGAAGGTGTTAATTGGAAACACTTCCAGATGTTAATCTGGAAGTCATCAGACGTAGTAGGGACTGTGATGGACAGAAGGATAAAGGGTGTCATGCAGAATGAGAATGACAGGTAATTGAAGAAGGAAAGTAGAGACAGAGGATGGGTTGAATACAGTCCTGCTGGTTCATGTATTCTGCTTCAGAGAGAATGTTGTGTACAAGGCAGTACTGCTGGGATGGCAAACAGGGTAATAAGGCAGAAAGAGTTTCAAAACAGCCACAGGGCCAAATTTCTTCCTGTATCTGGTGACTAGCACTTAAATCTTCCAGAACAGGTGTTGTCACCAACCCTGAGCCATAGGAACTTGCTCATGTATTTAAAGCCTGTGGAGGAGCAACTTGAGGAGCATATAGCTCTTCGATTGTGGCTCGAAAGGCTAATGCTGCTCTGTGATTTTGAAGTTACTAGCTATTGAAAGAGCAAAAGCTATGCAGAAGTCTGGGGCACAGCAGCAATAAAGCATTCATCTGAAATGGCTAAATAAATGTAGTGCTGACATTCAACCTTCTGCTTTCACAGGTCTATAATCGAGGTGGCAGGAGTGGCGTGTTGTCTCATCCCAACAGCCTCGTCAGACAGAAGCGAGAATGGACAGTCCCTCCGGCTTTCATACGAGAGGAGGAGGACAGTTCCTACAAGAATCCAATTGCTAGAGTAAGCCCAGGAAAGAGATGGATACAGAATACACATCAAAATAGAGATGGACATGTAAAACAGATGTGGCTGCCCTAAACACTTGCACAAAGATGCCTTTAAAGTACTATTCAATGTCGGTTGAAGATTGGCATGTTTTCTTTCCTCAGCAGAAGATTTACTCTTGCAGCCTGATTTGGCTCAGTCTCTCATCTTTTCCCAGCCACCAGTTTTCATAAAACATTTTGGAGTGTAATACCTGTGAGGTTTTTTTTCCCTCTTGACACCCCTACTCAACTGTGGTTGAACTTGGTGAATGGGTCCCAAAACTGCTGGTGGTGGTGATTGGGTAGAAGGGTGTACATGGAGCATAACTATGTATGCCTAATTTATTTAGGAAAAAATAGCTAAAAATAACCAAGGTGTTACTGCATCTGGTTCAGCACCAGTCTGAAACCTGAGATCACCACACTGGTCACTGCAGCATCTGAAGTAACTGCAGATGGTAGCAGCCTGTTGCCCTCTGCTTGGGTTGCCCCTTAGTGGGTGCTTTTCCAGGTGTGTCAAATATTTGCTGACAGCAGAGGAAGAGTACAATCTCTGGTCTGTACAACCCCTTCTACCTCTTCCTCTATAGGTCTGACCTTTCTTCCTCCACCTTAGCACTTCCTCAGTCTTGGTCACACTCACTAGCTTATGTCTAATCTCCTTTAAAAAGCTGCTGTATTTTATTTCCAGGTTTCACTCAAACCATTTCAGTCCCCCCTGCTCAGCTTACTGTTCCAGACCCCCTTGCTTATTTTTTTTATCCCCCCTCCTTGCTCTTTCTCCACATTTTATTTATCCACATCCACTTTATCTGCCAGTTGTCTTCTTCCCTCACTCCAGCTTTTCACCTTATCACAGTGGTTTTCCAGCATTTCCTTGCACATATGTCCTATTCCCACTCTTTGTCCAAAAAGTCCCCATTTTCTTCTCCCACAAACCTCTCCATCCCATGGTTCCCAACTGTTGCACTTCTCATCACATTCCTATCTCCCTGCACCAGTTCCCCGCACAGAACATGGAGCTCTTCCTGCATTCATCTCAACATCTCCACACTCAAAGGAGTGCAGGGAGATGTGTTTAGTATTTATTTTTGTTCATTACAAAAATAGGAAGAACTGGTTTTGTTACACTTTTAAATGTGGTTTGATTTACTGACTGCCATTTAATCTGTTACATTCCTGATAGATACACTCTGATCTCGAGGATACAGGGGTAGTGGTGACTTACACTATATCTGGTCAAGGAGTAACAGAACCCCCTTATGGATTATTTGTTATCAATGGAAAGACTGGAGACCTGAACATAACAGGAAGGGTTGACAGAGAAAAGACTCCAATGCTGCTTGTAAGTTAAACTGTAACTTTTTCCTTATGGGTGCCCTCCCAGCCTTTTTCTTTTCTTTTTTTTTGTTCAAATGTGTTTGCTTTAATTAGTTTTAATGTTTCTGGACATTTGTGTTTGTATACCTACCTGCATTTATAAGCATATCATATATCTTTACATAATGCTTAGATTTTGATATCAAGAATACATATTCCAATATATTTATTTTGTATGTGTATATATTGGATTTGCTTACTGTTTCTGTCTGTCATTTCAGCTCAGAGGTCATGCACTAGACAAGACCGGAGCAAAACTGGAAGAGCCAATAGACCTCCCAATTAAAATTGTGGATATAAATGACAATTTTCCAGTGTTTTCACGTGAAGTTTTTGTTGGTTCAGTTGAAGAACTAAGTGAAGCAGGTAACGTTATTTTTAGAATCGTGGGTTTTTTTGGCTTTCCCCAACACATGCAAGGGCACAGCTGTGTTTGCAGCAGTATATCTGCAGTAACAAGGGTGCATTCCTGGGCCAGGTTATCCATGTGTGAATGCAGAATATTATTCAGGGCTAAGCTGTGTGCTGGGACTGAAAGTGTCCACCTTAAGTCAACAGAACAGCACTTCCTCTTGCAGCACCTTTAGTTTGGTGTCAAAGCTGCTACAAATCCAGTGGGAAAGGCAGCCTGCCTTCTGGCTGAGCAATGCCAGCCTGTTTGGGAAGAGCTCCTCTTTGCCATGCTTGTGCAAAGCCCTGCTTTGTCTGTGGGCTGGAGAGGTACTTCAGTGTTAAGTGCATATGGCCATGAGCGACCTAAGCCTCAAAGAACAAGTTAGTGGCAGTTTTCCTGTTGACATCGGATCTAAAACCAACAGATCATTTCCCAGAGAATAAGAAAATCTAGAATAAAACAACTTAATAAATACCTGACATTGTGTCCATTTCAACAAGCAATACCTTACTGTAATTGCTCTTTGCCCAGAAGTCCAGTAACATTCACTTTGGGCGCTGGACACAGAGGTACAACCTTTCCCCAAGGACAAAACCCTGTGCCATGACTTCTAAGGGGATTGCACCATGGGAACCACCACATATTTTAAGTAAAACTGCTGAAGAGCATCAGTACAGAGCAATTGTTTTAATAACATTCAGGTAGAGTAGTTAGTGGTTTTTCCCTTTAGAATAACGAGGGGAAATGAAGCTGCTTGTTCAAAAAAAATCTTTTGTACGCTATCTACAATTTCCTGTTAGAATTTTTGAGAGAATTCAACCTGTTGTTTAATTCTGGTGCACTGAATTCAACGATCTATAGATGTGTGGATACCACATTTTTGTTTGCTAAAGGATATACTTTTAACAAGTACTATTTGGATTTTAGGAATGCTCCTTCAGCTCTGTTCGTTAAATAAAAAAAGGCAAGAGCCTCAGAAAATGGTGCAGTGCATCTGACACTGTGCCATTATCTGACATTAGAGTAAAAATATTTGAGGTGCATGGCAGTGTGAACAAATAACATATTGTGTTTGCTTTTTACAGGTACACTTGTAATAAGGATAAATGCAACAGATGCAGATGAACCAAACAACCTGAATTCCAAAATTGCCTTCAGGATCGTTTCCCAAAGCCCTAGTGCTGCATTCAGCATGAATAAGGATACTGGTGAGGTTCGAGTGGCAAAAATAAACCTTGACAGAGAGGTAAAAACCCTTCCCTTTTTAATCTGTTAACAGCAGTCTCCTGATGTCTGTTGTCTCCTTCAACCCTGCCTGCTAGGGGGTTGAAGGTGACCCCCTGGCCTTTCTTTGCCTCTTTTGGGATTAAAGCCTTGTCTGTGTGGTGCGTGTTTTTCAGAGATGGGGAGGGGGTGGGGGGATGATGGGATCAAGGTTGTATTCCACTTGTCACCTCCCTAGTGCAGCACTAGCGTGATGACTGTTGCTTTCTGTCCCTCTCACACAGCCAGGGCAGCAGTTACGTGAAGGGTCTGCTGGAAAGCATATGGCAAAGACAACAGAGATGACCATCTGCAAGGCTGCTAATTTGCATCTAGATTTTTGTAGCCTGCACAAAAAGGTGCAGAGTCAGGGTGGGCGCTGCTGGGCAATAGGGTTTAAAGCCACATATTACCAGCAACATTACCTGTGCTTGCATAAATTTTCAGTGGCCAGTAGATGGAGATCTGGATGTTAGCTCTGTGCAGATGAGAGCAACATCTCTGCTTCTAGCTCTGTCCTAAGATGCATGTATCACTGGTGCTATCCCTATTTTATGCTCACCAACTGTTTGGTTTTTAGGTTTTTTTTTCATTTGCCATGTAAATACAGTCGTTGTGGAGGAAGCACAAAAGTCCTAAATCCTTTTCAAAGCATCAGCTCTACTCCAGCAGAGGCTGTGGAGGGAGTCGATTTACTACTAGGTAGAGACAAAAGGGGTTATAATTGGCCATGAGAGGGATTACTAAAATGTAACAGTTACATAAGACAGGGAAAGGAAAAAAAGTTTTAGCCCGGTTTAAACACTTTTTTCTTATCATGACAGACACAAAGTAGCTATTCTTTGGTGGTGGAAGCAAAAGACCGTGATGGTGACGTGGGTGGGAATGCTGCAACATGCTCTTTAGAAATCAAGATTCTGGATGTCAATGACAATCTGCCTGTGGTTGAAAGTCGTGCAGTAAGTACATTCATTTATCACAATATTTGGCTTGTTCCTACACCTGCCAGTATCCACTTGTTTAATATGAGGTTGTGAAAACTTTCTTGCACTGGTGAAATGAGGTAAATTATGACATGTTTTTAAAGAAGTGTGGGTTTTCCTTGCAGTTTGAAGGAAGCATTGAAGAAAACAGAGCAAACGTGGAAATCATGCGAATAAAAGCATTTGACAAAGATGAGGAGTTTTCTGATAACTGGCTGGCGAACTTTTCATTTGTTTCTGGAAATGAAGGTGGCTTTTTTCATATAGTAACAGATGCCCGAACAAATGAAGGCATTTTGACTCTTGTGAAGGTTAGTATATTCCTTAGAGAGTCTTCTTTGAATACTTAGTCCCTTTGAGTTGACATACAATTTCTGTTTAGTCAGTATATAAATTATGAACTGACCTGGTGGTCAGTCCTCCTGTGGTAAAACCAGTAACTCTGCAAAATAGTAATTATGCCCAGCTTTACCATTTACATTCTGTGTGATCTCAAATATACCTAGTGGGGCAGAACTCCTCAAACTTTATCTCCTTGGGCGACAGTGCTGACACCCATGCTGTAAACTTCCCTGTATTTTTCCTCTCTTTGCTGGTCTCCATTTAAAACTCTTTATTTCCCATGGCCAGAGATAACATTGTAGGCAACAGCTACTCCAGGAGCCATGGGCTATGGACTACTTGATGAGTTTCCATAAATTGAAATTATGAAAGTATTCTCCAAAAACTGTAATTTCATTAATGTCACTCAATTCTAGTCCACAAGAATTGAAGATGCATGGTGCCCAAAGTACCTTTTTTCTCTTTTTTCCTTCTTTTTTTTTTTTTTTTTCCTGCTCTGATTTCCTTATCTGAAAACTGGTAATTGTAAAAAACTGATGAGCATTATTAAGTGAATTAATTTATTTTAAAAAGAAGTAAAATTGAGTTGAGTGACATTAAACCTTGATTCACTGAAAATAAAGAATATAAATGATATAGAAACATAGCTATGATGCCAGCCATTTAAAATAAGAAGAGTAGTCTTATGTGCTATTAAAGAGTTGAAGCATTGTGTACTGAGTAACATGTTAACCAAACAGTTCTCTGCACTGTGAGAGGGCATGGTTAATATTTTAAAGGGCATAGTTAATATTTTAGATAGTATTTAAATATTAATATATTAATGTTGTCTAAATATCAGATTCTATCATTCAGAGTAATTTTTTTGTTTTGTTTTTGTTTTTTTCCTATTGCTCTAGGAACTGGATTATGAAGAAATGCAGAGCCTAAACTTGGGCATTGTTGTAACAAACAAAGCAGAGTTCCACAAGTCAATTAAATATAGCTACAAAGCACAAACAATTCCAATCAAAATTAATGTGATCAATGTGCAAGAAGGCCCTGTGTTCCCTGGTGGCACAAAAATTATTGAAGCAAGTGAAAAATATCAGATAAAACAAGTTATTGGACAGTATCAAGCCTTTGACCAAGACACTGGAAAAATAGCAGAGCACATTAGGTGAGAATCTTTTATTAACCATCATAACTATGTCAAAAATCAAATGTTACTGTAAAAATATGTATGTGGAACTGAAATAATTTCAAAGGCTATCACTTACTATGCATAATTCACACCTAAATCAACATTATCATCATCTTTAATATTCTGTTGTGCAGAAAGTAGCTGATGTGAAAAATCCTGCCAGTTTTGTTGCATGTGCTGAGTCACGAGTGTTTGTGCTGCAGCTGTCTGTGCTTGCATGCTCTTTGTCATGCCTGTCTACTCTTGAGAGTAGATTTACTCATCTGACTTCTTCGCCTGCAGAAACTTCAGGAAAAAATATGCAGAAACATTTAGCAATCAGACAGAAAGGGGTGTGATTTCAGATAAGTGTGTGTGTGTTTAGATTTAGAATTGCAGCTTTTCAGCTAAATTGTTGTTCAGTCACCATCATGGCTTTTACAAATGGTGCAGACCAGCAGAGGCACGTGCCCAGTGGTGGACCACTTTCCCCCATGCCTGTAGTACTCCTGGGTGGCTGCTGCTCAAGTTTTGCTGGGAGCAGGGATGGAGGGGATGAGGACTGTGGCCAGCAGCACAGCACCCTCTCCTGCTCCCATCTCACTCCCCAAGTCTACTTTTTTTTTATAAGCCTCCACACCTAAATCCTGGCTCTAAAGGGAAAAGCAGGTTTCAACATTCAGGGTGGCTTTATAATCTTAGGCTTATAGTTGAAAGCAATTCCAGTGTCAGGAGCATCAGACCTCAGAGCCCTGGTTTTGGTCTCTGCTTTAAACAGAGTAAACACCCTGTAAAGCTGTTTGGGTTTTTTGTTTGTTTGTTGGTTTATTGTTTTCCTGATGGTAATTGTTTTCCTCATTATAAACATTTACATCCTCATGTGCAATTTTAATCAGATACATGAAAGGAAGCGATACAGCAAACTGGATTACAGTAGACTCAGTTACTGGTGAAATAAGACTTGCCAAAAAACTTGATTACGAATCACCTCATGTAGTAAATGGAACCTACACTATCACCATCTTGGGTATAACTACTGGTAAGTCAAGATGGTTTTGGTTTTGCACTAATTGTCTTGTCTGGAGTTTGGTTGGCCTTCCTACAGCTATAGTTGGTTTAACCTCCCTGTCTTTTAACTACCTAAAAGTCTGGCACCTTCTGCAGTTTCCCACAGGGTTTGTATTTGGAGAGAGACATGGGCAGCTCATGGAAATAGGATGAACTTTGGAGTGGGTTCCTGAGGCGTCTATGTCTTTTATCTTCTTTGACTAGATGAAGGTTAACTTCTATCTTTCAAAGACCAAGTCTGATACCAACATCACTTCTCAAGATGGAAATGCCAGTATCTCAGTATGCTAATCAGCAGACTTCAGAGTCTTAAGTTCTCTTGAATGCTAAGTAAGAGACTCCCTAAGCTTCTTGCATATCTGATCAAAATTATTTTATAATCTGCATGTTACTGTGTAACCATGCACAGGAAATACATACACTCTTAAAGAGTCAAAATAATAAACCAATTTGCCTTCAGAAGATCTGTGCCAGTATGTTTAATATTAGGAATTACACACTCCTCCCATAACTGCTCCTTCAACTTATTTCAGAAATATTTGCTTTGGAGAACACTGAATTTTATTTTTTTTTAAGATTAAATTTTTGCACTTTTCTAATCAATTTAATTTTTCATATTTTACAATCCTAGATTCTCTTAAGAAAACAGTCACTGGCACAGTCGTTATTCAAGTTAAAGATGAGAATGATAACTGCCCAGTTATTGTCAACCCTGTGCAGACTGTGTGTTCAGATGTAAAATTAGTTGATATAACAGCTCACGATCCGGATGGTTACCCAAACAGTGATCCCTTCAGATTTACTGTCATTGATGAGCCAGAAGGGACAGCAAAAGAATGGATAATTACATCTGGAAATGGTAAGAAAATGCAGCTTTTAATCACTTTCAGTTCTTTCGAGTAGTGTTGCAATTTGTGAATTCCATTCAAATTGACAGCTCGGCTGATCTAGACTAAAAAAAAACCTCATAAATATGGAGTCAGACAAAGACACATCACTTGTGTTCTGCTCCCTTCTCTCTAATGGCTATAAAAGCAGAGCCATGTCTTCTGGGGCCTGTTGCCTTCCCTCAGTTGGACTATCTTTTGCATAGCTTGATGACCCCCTGTGGTGACTGGGATTTCACGGCTGATGGTGAGATCAAGCTGTTCCTGTCTTCGCACAGACGGCATGCAGTGGTGGAGGGTGCTTTTGGTTAAAACTGAGTTTGGAAATATGATTGTGTTACTGGCTGCAGTTGCTCTAAATTATAAATAAATAAAACTTCCCACACGGGGGGGCCTTGGAAACAGAGAATACAGTGTGAACTGGCTAAGTTAATCCAGTGTGGTAGGAACAAAAATAAATCAAAAATCAAATAATTTTTATTATTATTATGAGGATTTTCTTAAATTTCTGTTCCTATAAGCCTGGGAAATGCTTGAAGGAAATGCTTCAGGTAGATCAAAAGCACCAGCAACCACTGTTTTGTGTTTTCTTCTCAAACTCATTATTCTGTCATCCATAATCCTACATCATAACACTGCAAAGCAATCAGCAGAGTCATCCTAATAGCCAGGCTGAGGAGCAACGAAGAAATCTTTAGACTTCCTCACCCTGCTTGCAGAGTGGCAGTAATGGTGGGGATTACAGCTTTTCCAAACAGGGTGGCTTTCCCTATCTGGGAACTTGATCCGGCCATATCTTGTCTAGTCGTGTCCTACACGACACAGCCCCAGGAGCGGGTTGTGTGATGGCTCTGCAGTCTCTACCTGTGGCATACAACAGATTCACCTCCTACAAACTGAAGCTGCTTGTTGTGTGAATTCAGCCTTTAGCTATCCAGATGATGTGGAGGTTAACGATACGAGGCTGTTGGGCTGTCTTCCATAAGTCTCTGGTGAAACTTTTCACAATTATCTGAGACTGCAAGTAAGCACGGCTGCTTTATTACCAGCATGAATTACTCGATAAAAATAAAAGCACATACACTGCAGCAGCAGCTAATTAAACTTAACTACATTGCACTGGCTGGACTAACTGGAAGGGGCCTGTTGGGAGGCAGTGGAGGTTTTATTTCACCTAGTTTACAGGAGTCAACTTTCTCGGCTCATTTCTTGTCTTTTTCTTTAACTCCCACCTCCTGCCTCAGGCACCAGCATACAGCTGGCACCACCACAAAACCTGAAGCCGGGCAGGATGGAAGTTCCCATCCTAATACAGGATTTCCAAGGATTCAGCTGTACTCAGGCACAGTCCCTGCAGCTCACTGTTTGTAACTGTGAGGACAACGGCGCGTGCAAAGTGAGAGTTACCGGTGCTCAGTCAGTGGGGCTGGGACCAGCAGCGATTGCACTCATCATCTTGGCGTTTTTACTCTTGCTGCGTAAGTAATTGTTTCATCTTCTCTTGGAAGCACTGTCAGTGCAGTCTGCAAGGCATCAGGGAAGAAACAGCCTGACTCTCAGTTTTTATCACCTTTCTATGTTCTGTGTTAATTCCTCATCTGTGTGAAGTCTTGGCAAATCCCCAGCTAATTTTGGTAACATCAGCATTTCACTCTCAAAGGGTTTCAAGCTGTGTGTTTTAATATGTACAACCTTAATATTTGTTTATGGCACTGTAAATAGCAGGTGGGGAAGGAGTAAAGAATCCTTTTGGTATTTGCCCCCCTCCCCATGTGAACCCAGACTTTTCCTACTCAAACCACAGCATGATCTCTACTCTCATTTGACATTGCTCTTTAGTGAGACAAACTAGGAGCTCAAAAAAGTGAATGGTAGCCAGGTTATGGCCATGGGTACCAGTGCTGCAGTGGGTCATTGCTTGTACCAGTAGCAATCTAGTTGGGACAAGACAAAGTTCTTAACACATTAATACACTCAACTCCCAAAACTGGAATGTTTTGAGTTCCTCAGGCAGTACTCCAGGCACATAGGAGTGATGAGGTGGAATTTACATGACGTCATGTCATTACCTACTAGTAAAAGAACAGGAGTTAAAAATGCTGAGGTTATACAGTGATAGTTAGGGCTTGAGTTTGGTATGTGAGATCTTTGATAGGAGCATAGCTACGTCCATGTGTGGTTATCTGCAGGGTTGAGGCCCTGACAGGTTTATTGTCAGTTTACTGTCTAGGAAACCAGCCTGGCATGTTTCTAGGAAATAACCTTGAATATTGGGAACCTGTGTTCAGTCTTACTCAGCCCTCATACTGAACACTAGCTCATTAAAGACCCATTCCAGTAGGGGAGCTGGCCAAACCTCCTTACTGGCTGTTAGCATGCTTTGACCCCAATAATCACATAGTTAACAGCAACCTTCTGTTTCCTCCAGTTATTCCACTCCTGCTGCTGCTGTGTCCCTGCGGCTCGGGAGCGAAGGGCTTTGCGGCGATACCAGACTACAGTGAAGCGATGCTGCATCAGTGGAACAGCGAAGGAGCAGCTCCGGAGGAGAAGGCACGTATCCCAAATAGCATTTCCCTCTGATTTCTCTCCAGGTGTTCAGTTTTGGCACTTGGTGCCTCTTCCACACTGCAAGCTGATGTTTCAAAACTGTACAGCAGATTTTAACTGCACATGAGTTTTCATTAGTGTTGACCCTGTGAGGGTGAGTGAAGCATGTGAGGAAGGTGAATTCTACCAGCAGCTTTAGAAGAAACAAGCCTAGTGTTTAAATCCTAAAATAAAGAGAAAGCAGTCAAATAAATGGGGATGGTACCTGAGCAGAAGATCAGAGTGTGGGTAAAACACGGTGCTGTAAAAGAGTGAGGGCATTTGTGAGCCTGGAATGTTCCACACCCCTTTGGGAGCATGGTATGGTAATGCAGTGACAGGATGGGGTTTAAAGCTTAGCTTCTCCTCACTAGTTTAGTTTCAGGCTACATTTTTTAAGTACTTCCCTGTATGTATCTGCTTTCCTCAACAGGAAATTCTAAAAAAAAAAGAAAAAAGGAGGGGGGGTTGGAAGTGGAAATCTGCAGATGGAGCAGTTAATGCCAAGAGAAGTTTGCCTGTTCCTGTAGTGCTGTGAAACCCAGCTTTCAAAAGAAGGGCATGACACTGGCATGCTTTTGCACAACAACAGAGAAACAGAAGTGAGGTGAAAGACTTTGATTTAGGGCCAATGCTCACAACAAATTCTTGTTAAAAGACAATTAATAGGGAAGCCAAACTGATAGAAAAGGGGTCAGGCAGCACCACAGAGGCAGCCGGCAGTGCACACTCCCCCACTTTGTGTCTGAGGAAAGCTGGGCACAATCTTTCCTGGAAGAGCTGAACTGTCTGGAGTTTTGCAAGCTTTTTTTTTTTTATTTTTTATTTTAAAAACCCAGTTTTTGCTCCCAACCCTTTGAGGTTCAAGAAAACAATCTGTAAAAACATTTCCATGATCCTCCTTGGGAACACAATTGTGGAAGCTACACCCTATTTCAGAAGGTCTTTTACTCTTTGCAGCAAGACATATGTGTGCAAATTCAAACAAGCTGTAGGACAGCACCCTCCCAGGTCCCACCCAGCCCTGCTGCTGGTTTGGTGAGTTACATGTGCTGCACAGCTTTCATGTCACATCCTAATTTGTATTCTCTATTTAGCCAGTGCTAAGCTTCATCCCCCAGACTGCACTGGGGAACTCTGGAGGAGCAACCAACAGAGCAGCAACAGTAGCTGTAGCAGCAGCAGGAATGAGCGGAGAGGAAACAGCAGGAGGAGGAAGCAGCTCTGCTTCTCGTGTAAGAGAACATTGCACCACTGTTACCAAGGAAGGATGGGAAGAGCAAAGACATCTTCTTTCTGGTGCTGAACATGTAGTCATGGCAGCTGGAGGCTTGGCAGGTGTAGAAGGCAAGACGGTGGTGACTGGAGGAGGAGTCGTGGTGGGAGCAGCAGGAGCCATGAATGAAGAATTCTTAAGAGACTACTTCAATGATGTAAGCATATGATCTGATCTTTATATTTATATTTAATGTTTTGAAATGTTGTCATGTTATTACAAACACAGAGGAGTAGATGTGTTTGTGTATAAACAGTCCTGATGCAGTGGCCAGTGTTATGTGTGTGCAGAGTTGGGGGCATGATTTTAGGCTCACATATGGGACTTAAGAGCATGACAATGCTGTGTCTTGTAGCACTGGGTGCTTACAAGGTCTGCCGCAGAGTGACCCTGCTCTTGAGGGAGATACTTGGGAATGGGATCTGGAATATTCAGCAATGGCCCAGGAGCCCCTTGCCTAGGAAGAAGCCATGAGAAAGTCTGTGATAAAGACTGATCTAAATCTCTGGCTTAAGCTCATTAAACAGGCCTGCAGGGAGGCACCTATGACTGACTCATCGTGAGTCACAGCTACAAGCTTTACCATGAAGCAGGTTTTTGAAAGATAAGCCATAGATGTCTTGGGTGGGTCTGCATTTTCAAAGTAGCTGACTAAGTGGTGCTGGACTTCTTTGCCCAACAGCCTGGGTAAAGAGCTATTCATCAGAAGCTTATGAGGTGCATGTTGCAATCCCCTTTCTGGCTTTTTCGGTGACCTAAGCGTTAACCAATAGCATTAAACAATTGCTACTCACTGCAGCTATTTCTCTTTGCATAATGCACAGCATTAGTCCTTAGACTGCTGAGCTCCTTAGAGCAAAAGTTTCACTTCTGTGTGCCAGGGATTGTACAGATTGTCCATCATCTGGGCAAACAAAATATCTTCAAACCCTACATCTGGCTGATGATGGAGTTCTGCAAGGGGAGTAGCTGTGCAGGTTTAAATCACCATCTCCTGCCGGGGAGGGATTAGAGCTTAAGAACCTTGCATGTCTCCTCATCTTCTGGGTGAACAGATGCAACAGTAGCAATTCTGCTTTACTTCCACTCTGTGTTTTCTGATACTAAGACATAATTAAGCATAGCTGCCTGCTGAAGTCCTACAGGAGAAATTAGTAAAGGTCATACTAAAGTTCTCTACCACTTCTGGGAGGCTAAAATATCTCGGATTCCAGGGGAGAGATGCCTTCCCCAGCAAAACCCAAACAACATAACAGACAAGTAACCAAACCAAAGAGTTTCAGATGTGTGCTGGTTTTTGTAGAAGCAGCTTGGGTAATGTGCCTACTTCCAGGATCAGACACAGATAAGCATACGGAGTCAATTTGGGTCTGGCTATATATACCACATTACCCGGTGCCCGAGCTAGCAGGCACTCTAGAGCTTCAGATGTGGCAGAAAAGTGGTTCTGAGCACAAGCCATCAACCATATTAGATAAAGCTGGTTCAGCAGGATTTGGCTGTCTTCACTCCTGGAACTGGAGCTAGTTCAAGGGTGTGCATGGGTTTTGTCCTAGCACCAGCAGCAACTCCATTGCTTTCAGATTGAGCTGGCTCTGGTAGTGCTATAGTTGGAAACCATGAGCCCTCCTTGTTGCAAAGTGGCCTACGCAGAACCTAAAGATTTGTGCTGGACCATGCTCCAGTACTTACCAAGCCATTTAACCTTGTGATTTGTTTGCTGTTGGGCTCCCAGAGTGTGATCCTGCAGGCTGTGCTAGTGAAAAGGGCCACAGCGAGTGATAATGTGTCAGCATGTACTCATTAAATGCACGTTTAAATATTAGGATGCTCTTGGGTACGGTGTTGGCACTCTCCCCCAAACACCTAGTTAGAGGTGAAGTTCACTCATTGAACCAAAATAAAAGCAATTTCTTTGTGAAGATGGAGCAAATGGCACAGTTCCTGGTAGGAATATCAGCAGGTGGTGATAGTCCCCAAGGTTTTCAATGGAATCTCAGATCTTTCCACTCATTGTGTACTGCCAAGTTCAGGCTAGCTTCAAGAAAAGCAAAAAGCACTTTTAGGTATTGCCCTCACTTGGCTGATGGTTTCTGGGGGTTCAGATTTTAAACTTTTTTGCCATGAATTTAAGTCTAGAGCTGACATTAATGAACTTCTGCTTGCTTTTGTTTTCTGTCTGTAGAAAGCTGTCTCTTTTGCGGGTGAAGATGAAGCCCATGCTGCGAATGACTGTCTCCTGGTTTATTCCCAGGGAGAGTCTGAGTCCCCTCATGGCTCCATCGGCTGCTGCAGCTTTATTGAAGGTGATCTTGATGACCACTTCCTTGATGATTTAGGAGACAAATTTAAGACTCTAGCAGAAATATGCATAGGCAGACCCATCAACATGAAAGATGGGAGCTCCAGGAATGAATCATGTTTTGGTCTTAATGATACAAAATCACAGTTCTTAGATCAGCAAAATGCTTCCAGCTCCAAACAAGCCTTTGCCTCAGGCAGCTGCTTCCAGCCTGCCCCACCAGTGCACGCAGGTGGCACAGGAAAAGCCACCCTGTCCACAGAGGTGGTCACAGAAACAACTTTTGCATCGCACTCTGGGCAGCATGAAGCCCGGTCCCTTCCCTCAGCCCAGGTGGAGACCAACTTCACCATGACAGATAGGTCCTGTTCTGCAGGGGCTCCTGCCTCCTCAACTGCTGTCTTTCTAGACCCGCAGTTTAAGGAGAATGTAGTGGTGACAGAGCGGGTGCTGGCACCTGCATCGAGCATTCAGGGTATGGTGGAAATCCCTGATTTACCACGTGGAAGTAACATGGTGGTTACAGAGAGGATAGTGAAGTCAGATGGTGCCAGACTGGGAGCCCTCACGGTTCAAGATCTCCCAGACTCCCAGTACGTCGTGGTAAGGGAGCGGGAGAGGGTGCTGGTTCCTGCTACAGAGCAGAGCTCACTCAGCTTCCCCACTTTGGCAGAGGAGTGCAGCGTGGTGGTGAATGAAAGTGTGATGGCAGCCTCAGGGATGCAGAGCGGAGCCCACCAGGCAGCAGGTACCAGCCTGGGAAGGCAAGAGCACATGCTGATCACAGACTCCCTGCTTAACCAGGCAGGCTCCAAGTTAGAAGGGCCATCTCCTGCCAGTGCCACACTGAGCAAGTCTTCCAGGGTGACCAAATACAGCACGGTGCAGTACACTCGCTCCTAGCCTGGCCCCTTGCAGGGGTGCAGTGTCTGGAGCCATGTGTCTGTGTCTTGCCTCAGGCTTTTTCTTGATGTGGATTTGTGGGAACTTTCAGAATGACATGGACTCACTTCCAGGAGTTTGTATAAATAAGGGTTATGACCAGGAAGCTAGTAAGGAAATGCTGCTGTTATAATGTACCATTGGCAGCAATGTTTTTGAAGTGGAAAGACTTTTTTTATGCTTTTTATTATTTGGTTAGTGTAATAATACCACCTAACCACAGATGCATCATTATGGGAAAACAGGGAAAAAAGTTTCAAATCCAGCAGTGGCTAGTAGCCTGAAAAGCACATTAGGTTTCTGAACTGATGTTGGGTGTATCTGCTGCAGTCCCCCCGAGTGGCATCAGGTTCTCATTGTATGTTTGCCCTCTGTTACCTTATGGGCCAGGGTATCCCACTCTGAGCCTGCAGATCTTTGCACCTTGGTAAACTGCTAAATCTGAGAAGCCCAGGCCACCAAAGGCAGTACCTCCCCTGTTGATCTCCCAGAGGCGTCACAACTCTGGGCTATCAGCATTTGTACCTTAATCAGTAAACACTTGGGTGTTAGTACAGGAGTTATGAGAGCAAGTGGGGGAAAAAAAAAAAATGCTGAGAAAGAACTGCTTTTTTTTTTTTTACCTTGATGTAAAAAATCCATTACTTGGTGGGGGTCTAGGCTGCCATGGACAAGTATGTGTTGGCATCTTAGAACCTTTCACTGGCTCCTAATTGGTCCAGCCAAATCTTAACTTTAGTGCCACAGATTCAGTCAGTTGCTTTGCTAGCAAAGTTTATGGCCCTTAGACATCTGTAGGATCTGATTTACAAGTGCAATTAACTACGTGATTTTAATTCTGTCTGTGAACTTGAAGATGCAAGCACGGAAATGCTGTCTGATGTGTGAGGCACCCCATCTCGGGTGGCCTGTGTAGTGCCTTGTAATGGCAGCTTTCCTCAGCTCTGACAAGACAAGAGAAAGCTCCCTGTACATCTGCAACACTTAAGGTCACTTTACCACATTAACTTCGTGGGGGGTAAAAAAAAAACAGAAGCCAGTTCTTCACTGTTTGGCACTATGTATATATGCACATGTAAATATTTGTATTCAGTATGAATCATTTTTAAGTGACTTTTTTTTAAGGAAAAACTGTTATACACTCCTCATGTTTTTCTCAGAATAGAAAGAAGAGTATTTTAGATGAGGTTTATCTCATGCATGTAAAACCAGCAAGCTGGTCCTAGGGTAATTCCAGAGCTTTCTGGTGGTCTCCACCTCCTGGAGTTTTCCTACAGCTGCAGTGTTGTGTTTTCCCCTGACACGTTTTGCCTCTGACTAGAAATGCTTTTCTGTGTTTGGTTTTACTGGTAAGGATTTGAAAACATAAAAAGTAGGAACAACAGCTGTACTCAGCAGGGCCCACCTGGACAGATGGGCCACTACCTTGAGGGGAGGAGTACTTCCAGTCAAGTCAAACTACTCCCTTGTGTAGACCTTTTGGTTACTTAGCTCTTAAACTTCATTTTCAAAGTTTGTGTATTTTAAGCAAGTGTGCAGGGTTTTTTTTCTGCAATTAAAGGGACTATTATTTCAGACTTTTTAATGAAGTATTTCTGTGGTTTTGTGCAATCTTAAAATAAAGAAATCTATCTTTTAGTCTTGCTTAAGTGAAAACACCGACTTTCCTAGTGCAAATAGTTTCAATAGAGAATGAGGGTTGGGATTTCCCCAACAGCCTGAAGGTGTATATGGAAGATAAAGATGGTGTAAAAGTTGATATCCTGCTAACTTGCAAATTCTGAAAAAAAAAAATTAATTTTGCCTGCTGGTTCTGGAAGGACTTGATACAAGACAACAGCATCCCAGCCACAAACTTACTGGGCTTTGAGGCAAACTCTTCTAATCAGTTTATACTTCCAAATAACAGCATAAAATATTGTCTCAGATTTATAGGTGCTAAAACACAGTTGTTCATATCCAGAAGAAAAGGTAAGAGCTGGAATACTGTGTGTTGTTTCTATAGAAACTTATCACAGATTTTCTAGTGCTATAAAGATTTGTTGCGAGTGAATCTCCATTGTTTGGCTTAGTCTTATACCAAGACTTCAGCTGCTCTCAGCATCTGCTAATGCTGGTAGGACATCCATCAGATTAAGTCAGTCACTTCTCCCGGAGCTGTGGTTTGTAAATGATGGTGGCTGGGGGGGGAAGGTACAGACCCAAACTCATGGAAATGCCTGGTTAGCGTCTGCCCAGGAGATAACCCTGAGACCAGACTAGCTCTAGACGTGTGTCTTTGTGAGAGGTGCCTCATTCTGACCTCAAAAGTCAAAACAAAGTCTGTAACTTTCTTATCTAAAAATAACAGAGCATGATTATGCTGAAATACCAGCCTGACAGGGATTGTATCCATGCTGCTCTTCTGTGATTTATGTTTCCTGCCCACCCTCACTAAGTACCTCAGATTCCATGAGTATGAACCAGGGCTGCCACCAGAGCAGGGCTCTCACTGGCAGGAGGGTGAGCAGAGCCCCTGTCCCAGGCACCCACAAGAGTTTTTCTGCTGTCATGCCTCAGCAGATGCTTGGAGCCAGGCTAGACTTTGCAAGGCAGGAGGAGAAGCCCTTCCAGGCTCTTTTTCTTTTCTGGGGATTTGACCATTGACCACCATGAAAGGCTTAAAGCTTGTTGGGGTTATCAGGTTTTACAGTTAAATAAATCAGCTGCTGTCCCCAGGAGAAGTGAGGGTAAGTGTTTATGGCCTTGAGGCATCCCAAAAATGCAGCACTCCCTCTGCTTGCACTGCAAGAGTGGAGCTGCTTCTCCCTCATCATGGCCTTTGAGCTCTCCCCGGGAGCCCAAAATGCAGTGACAACCCTCTGCTTTTCCTGCCTCATGGATAGGAAAGTGACTGTGTGGTACCAGTGCAGCCTGTCAAACACCTTCCTCCAGCTGAACCAACTTGAGTGAAAATCAAGATAGGGGGGAAATCAACCTGAGCAGCCTGAAGGCTCTCTTCCTCAGGGGGAGTGCTGATGATGGGACAGTGGATGAGAAGGACAGGGGGGGATGATCCAGGAGAGGCTTGATTTCAGAGGGAAAACAGGACAGCAGTCACTTGAGGCAAAAGGGCAGTAGATTAGGGAGGTGACCATGGGAGGAGAAATGGGGTTTTCTGCTTTCCCTGCAGAGAGCTGTAACTGAATAAGGGACTGATGTGGGGCAAGGCTATGACTGCCCCAGCCCTCTAGTGCATCTCTGCCGAAGAACAACAGCACAAATACCTGTTGTGACTCCTGGACCACAAAGGGGTTGCAGTGTCCAGCTCCCTGTTTCTCGGGTGGCCTCGCTTCAGGAACCAGCACTGCAGGTGGTCACATCTCCCTGGCTCATCCTATTGCTCAGCACCCTGGCAGCAGAAAACCCAACTCAGGACTGCCACCCCAAGATGGGGGTGGATGACAAAACACTCTGTGAAGAACAGATGCTGAAAGCTGCTCCCAAAATGGGCATTTGTTTACCTTTGGCTCCACAGCTTTCTGCTGCCCCCATGGAGGACAATTCCCTGGGCAGTACCAGGTGCTGGAGGGTCTGGGGTTATCCAGTCCCTATGCTCTTGGACTGCAGAAGTTGTACCAGCAGTTGGTAGCAGTGGCCCGTGCCATCCTCCTCACTGCACTAGGGCTCTAGCTCTGCAAATGGAAAAACCATGGAAGCAGACAAAGCTGCAGGTGGGATTTTGAGGCAGAGCAAGGCTGGGGACCTGCTACCCTATTGCATGGAAGGGTAGGTGGAGAAGTTATCCTCATTTCTAGAGCTCCCCATTCATGCAGCTACTGAGGCTGTAACAGAAGGGACACAAGGGTAGAGGCCACAGCTGAAAATTCTATTTTTATTTAATACTAGACATATTTTTGGCATGCCAAATACCAAGGGAAAACTCTTAACGTTATGTTAGCTGGGGAAGCCCAGAGAGAGGAGGATTCACACTGTGCTGATGTTCCCTCTGCTTCATTATTTTGTCTTGGCTACTGAAGTATGTGTATGAAGTGATACCACTCATTTTAAAGTTGCCCAAAACTCATTTCCTTGAAAGATAGAAGGGGAAGTGTCTTCAGCTGAGTGGTGGGGAAGGCTCTAGAAGGTGCTGGGGATGCACTGAGGGAAAACTGCATGACAAACAGTCTGTTCTGAGGGGTGGGAAGGTTTAGAGCCCTCCAGCCTCAGCTCCAAGCTGGTTTCTGACCAACAATTCAAATGTTTCATCAGAGTATTTCCCTTAGATGTTATCTCTAGCAAATAAAACTCAGAGATGAGATATCGCTTCTCAGTGATTAAGCAACAAACTGCATTGACTCCCCAGCTAATGATTATCCAAGATCTTTGGAGCGTAGCTAAAGTTTAAACCCTGGAGGAATGTAGGAGTTTGAGAGGACAGTGCTGGTACCAGCTGACAGGTCTTCAGGCATCACAAAGCAGTCAATTTCCCTTCTCCTGACAGGGATGGGCTGTCAGAGCCGCTGTGGGACACAGAATGGTGTCAGGCACTGAGCTGCAGGGAGTAGCTCAGCGTCAGTGACATAGCACTGGGCAGCAGGAGGGCCCTGAGCTGGGTACCAGGGGCAGGGCTGCAGTAGCCTCCCTGGGTGACCTGCAGCCTGGCTGGTTGCTTTTGCCACCTTCTGCCACCCATGCTGCTCAGTCTGATGCCTTCTTTACTTCCCCTGATTTATTCCCTGCATGAAAAACTCCCAGCACTGCCT
Organism: Megaceryle torquata; assembly: GCA_024611175.1. NCBI lineage: Eukaryota > Metazoa > Chordata > Aves > Coraciiformes > Cerylidae > Megaceryle > Megaceryle torquata. The sequence continues at coordinate 29,911 of JANIJG010020918.1, forward strand.
CTCTAATGCAAGATTTATTTATCTTTTTAATCTTCAGGTACTACCAATCACACCTTTCATTCTTTCTTAAAAACTAAAAGCAGAGCTTCCAAGTAGAAGGAATTATGTACTTACAGCACCAGCTTTTAGATGGAGCCAAATCACATCTCCCAGATGATGCATTGCACCCGATGTCACTCCCATGTGACAACACAGCAGGTGCTGGCAGGAGGAGACTGGCTCTGTGTGCAAGGGCGTTCACTCTTCTGCCGCTTATCAGCCCGTGATCCACCCAACACTTTTGTCCTGCAGCCGGCAAGCTCGATTGTTGTGAGAGCAGGAAAGACAGAAAGCCTCTCACAGGCCTCTTGAATGGGTCCGCCAGAGAGGTACTGTCAAAATAACGGATCAGTTAAAGGAAACCTTCCTTGTCACCCATCCTGCCTTTGTTTAGATCCTCTACACAAGATGTGGGAGAACAGAACTACAGATCCATACAAACATTTCACTTTCCATAGTCCTGACTTGGAGGGGGGCTATTCCCTCCTCCCTCCTCTGCCTCACTGGAATAACATTATTTTTTCACTAATGCAACCAAACCAAACCACATCCATTCAGAGTTGTGTGAGGTTTCTCAGGCATCTCTTAAATAGGCAAATTAGACTTTGTTTCAGAAGGGTAAAAGTGTGGTTGATCCCTAAATACCCTTTTCTAGTTTAAATACCCCCCTCATGGGTGGTGTTAGTAGCTGAGTTTACTGCACTTTTGGGTTAATGTCTTCAGCTGAGGCAGATGAAGCCCAGACTACACCAGATAAACACCTGGAGCAGGTCTTGAGGCTGTGTTTGGAATTAGTGGAAAAGGACAATGTGACATAATATGTGATGGAGTGGAAGGAGAGAAACTTACTTTTAAATTGTTTTTGGAAGAGAATGTGCTGAACATACTGCTCGGTTTGATCTTACAAAACTATCTGCTGTGTGCTAGAGGGAAATAATCTGCAAGGAGCATTAGCTACACTGGAGGGAATGTGTATCACAAATAGCAGTTAGTACCACCAGGGCTCCTTTCAGAGAGAGCCTCCTTTGAAAAGCCCTGCCCCTCAGATAACCTCCCTTTTTTTTTTTCCTCTCCCACGTCTACCTTTCCTGCTGTGCTCTACAGCCAAATTAAGGGATCAACAGGAGTCCAAACACTCCACTGTGCCACCTACTCATCCAGCAGACTCGGTGCTTTTTGTTTAGAGTTGGAGTTTTGACAATATCTGACTGCACTGTCTGTTTGTGGAGCATTAGGAGAGAAATCCAGGCTTTCAAAGGGAGAGGAAATCTGCCTTAAGATTTTTTTTTTTTTCCCTTTTCTTCTTTTTTTTTCCTTATTCACCTCAGTGACAGCATCTTTTTTAGGTTTTTTTTAAGGCTGCCTTTTCAGGTTTTTTATGGCTGCCTCTGCCTGCCAAAGCAGATAAACTGAATCGGAGCGACAGAGCCATGGCCGGCATTTTCCTGGTGCCGCAGAGGAGAGAATTGCTTTACTATCTTTATTACCACCAGATGGGCGGCTACTTCCCTAGAGGCACCAAGGGTGGAACTCGCCTCTTGAAGCAGAGCCATTAAATGTTCCCTTCCCTGCAGGAGCGCAGGACGCGCCCCCGC
>JANIJG010020919.1:0-28880 GCA_024611175.1 Megaceryle torquata
CATGCCTTTTTCAAATCAATTTTTATAAGGTGACACCATCAGGTATATTTTTCATTTTAAAACAAGAAGGCTACTTTAACAGGGATTAATCCTTGACTGGAAGAAAAAAAAATCTAGGACTAAGTTTTAGATATTAAATTTTTTAGGTTTTTAAGTCAAGATGGGTAAAAGGTCACCATCCACAACATCTCCTTGTGCCACCCTCTAATGTTTCAGCCACTCAGTCTTTCACCTCAAGCACTGCTCACTCTCACACGTTTTTTTCATGGTCCAGTCTTGTGGCTAAAACTAAGACACACTGAAGTCTTACCCCTTAGGGCTATCCAGCACATGCCCCAAAAGACTGGGTACACATGGGCTGTATCCTCAGCTGAAGACTCCTCTACACTTCAACACAGGTTTTCCTGGGCTTGAGGTATAAGGACAAGCCTATTCAGTGGGAAAGCTGCTTTACTTCACTAAGTAAAATAAATAACTTCACAGCCCACCCAGTGGGTTCCTTATCTCTAAACGATGCCCTTTGATCACTTCTTGACCCATACCCCCCAAAACCAGGTCTTATTTGAAGGGAACATTAGTGATCTCAGATGCCTCAAACAAACCAGTTAGCCACAGCTGTCCATCAGAAGTGTCTTCAAGCAGATTTGCGAAGAAAGTGAGGAATACTGGTATTTATCCCTAAATCCAAGGACCAGCTGATACAGTACCTGCCAAGCTCTCCGCAAATTTGGAAGCCAGGCAGATGCACCCTCTGGCTCTGCCTGAAGCCTACTGACAGAAGCTGCTAAGGGAGCAGGTGCTTTGTACAGACCTTATTACGAAAGAGGTTAAAAGATGACAGCGGTGAGAAGATACAGCCATTCTCTGTCGAGTGATTGCTGAAGGAATGGGAGAACTTGTCTTGGAAAGACGCCCTGTTGAAGTTGGTTTTTTTTTATTTGGGTGTGAAAGGAAATTTGTACATCCAGGGGACACATGCTGCAATGCTGTTTTTCACATTTAACCTCTTTTTATAAGGGATGAAGAAGAAGTGCTTCTTGCAGTGCAGCTAAAGGGAAACCATCACTCCAGTGAGCCTGTCTGACTAGAATTCTGCAGTGTTTGGTGAATGAAGCTGTAAATGCAGGTTCAAAAACCTATGCTGGGATTAAAATAAACTCCAAGCAGAAACCTGAAGGCTCTCACTTCATTTGAGGGCATTTTTTGCAAAAATTCTAGATAACCATTACCAATATTCTATTAATTATGTTTAGAAAGAATAGGTTCAGGAGACAAATAGCTTGGATTTGCAGAAAAAGTCCTAGTCCATATCAATTCCTGTGAAAGGAAGAAAGCACAAAACAACCTAAAAAAGATCAATGCTCCTGGTCAGGCAGCAGAACAACTACATAATTACAGATTCACTGAGGGAGTTTTAAGTTCCTTGCAAAATTAAAAGCAATTAAGACAATTGCCTGATTGTCTTAACAGAAAGCAAAACCAGGAACATTTTGCAGAGTCACTGTTGATACACTAACTGGAATATCTCTGCCTTACACCACCCTAATACACTACCTCATGCTTTATTTTCATCATCCTGGATTGTCCCAGAGAATCAAGCATTTTCTCTCAGTTGTTAATATATACAAGCAAGTTTTTAAGGAGAGAAAGTGAATGGTGATTTCTGACACAAGTCTCAGACTTTGGGGCTGGTACTGCTTGCATGCAATGGGCAGCAAGAATTTCACATTATCTGGCTGAAAAATTTTATTTCTGTCTGTTTGGTTTTGGGTTTTTTTCTTGCTTTCTCTGAGCACCAAAGTGCGGCCAAATTTCAACATGAGAAGGAAGTTGCTTTTCTGGGACTCCTAATGACACACTGCTCTCTGAAGTGTGCAGTGCTTGCACTCAACAACCAGGTTTGGGACTAGGAGGGAATTTTCCCTCTAGGCAAAATTACCAGAAAATCTTCAGGCGTGCCTGGGCTTGTCTTTATCACATGCTTTATCTCTCTACCCTAATCTTAAGGGAAACCTGTTAATTATTGAGTGCTCTAGTGTCACAAGGGTGTAGGACATTGGTGATTCCCTCAACCTCCTTTGTCCTATTTTCATCATATGCTTATGGCATTTGTTCATCTACTAAAGGTCTTACATTGATCACAAATAAGGTATGTTTTAAGGTGTTTGCTGGTGTGAGAAGTAGCCTCTTGACTTTTCTCAACTAGCTGCATACTACTTGGTGTCCTGCTCTTGCAAAGGACTGCATTCAATGCCATGGGTGACCTCTTTCAAGCCAATGTTTTCAGATTTCATGAAATTCAAGAAATCAACAATTTATGCAATGAGACAAAACATTACCAGGCTGCTAAGATTATACTGCAGCTATTCAAGAACCTGTCAATTCTAGTGTATCAAGCAAACCTACTTAAAAATTGGGTTCTGTGCACTAGAGAAATGTTCCATAATACCTCTGCTTTTCCTGCAATCATTCTATTCTGACAGTACCATGAAACCAATTCTCAAAAGTTTGGAAAATTAGGAGGATGATCAAACTTTTGCTAAAAATGTCCAGATACTGTTTGTTACAGGGTATGCTAGAAACATTAGGTTTCCTATAGTACAAGAGCAATTTAATGCATCATTTTAACCATATGGTCAAAATGGCCACTCTTTCAGGAGCCACATTTTTTTATGAGGACTTTATTTCCCACTCATCCTGATTACCACCTCCTACTTCACAAATTCTCTAGAGCAATGGCTAATGTTACAATACCAGTTTACATAATGTGGTTTACACCACCATTCAGTTTCAGCCTCTGAAAGCAGCAACTATTGCATGGAAAAATATCTCACTTGTGTTATTTCACTGCACCACCAGCAGCATGTGGCTGTCCATTTTGGTGTGAAACTCCGTATTTCAAATGCTACAGACTCAGACAAGAACGCAGCCTTACTGGATAGCTCCAGTCTTGACTACAACAGTACAAATTTGAGGCAAGTTCTCTCATATGGTCAATTAATCCAGACTGACACTAAAACAACACAGAGCCCAAAAGACATGGAATACCTTTATAATGCTAATTTAATTATGATCAGTTTTATTGTCTTAAAATACACATTATGTACTTCCATATAATAAAAATATGTAAATTCACTGTGGTATTATTTCTTAGTGTTTTCATTCCTAATCTCCCAAGATACAAGTAGCAAAAGAAATCACCAGTTCCTAGCAGTTAGAAGCATAGACAGAAGACCTGCTGTCTAGTTTCTTGTCTGCTGCTGACCTGCTGAATAACACAAGTCATGCCTCTTTTTACATTTGCCGCTGCACAAGAACAGCCAACCCTCCTCTCTTCAGAACTACGAAACCCACATACCTGAATTATTACAGCCAGGGTGAAAATCTATTTAACTGAAGGCTTGACTAAAGAGATTGGGTACAAGATGAACTTCTCCTAAAGTGTCTAATCATTTGAATGACTACCATGCCTCTACTCAGCCACCCTCTTCCAAAGTTAATACCTACGAACAAGTGACAAGTTTCTTTTTCATGTATTCACCCATTTCCTGAACTGTCTTTTCACTTCCACCAATTTCCATTTCTGGTCACAGTGTTTAATTCCATCACTAAAGTCATTGAGTCATTTCATTATTCACTTCCTTTCACATTAATGTAGATGATGCATCAAACCTCCATGTTAACCCAGCTCCCCAACTTGATATGGCACCTCTCAAAGAGAGAAGTTCCTGCAGAGATCTCACTCTGGAATTTCTGACTTAGCACATTTAAGTGAACTCGACTTGTGTAACAAAAGCAAATAAAAATCCCATGACACAAGCAAAGTTAGAGACCACAGAGGCATTTCTGAGGCATTTTCGGGCAGATAGTTTGCATACTATTGTTATAAAAGCAAAAATACTTGTTGGCTATGGAGTTTATATTACGATATCCCCACCCGGTACATGAAACATGGGGGTGCATGGCATCCTGAAGAAATGACTCCCACTGGAGGAGTGAGTGTCTACTCTTAAAAATGTTACTTTCTATTTCAGTTTGAGGACAGCTTTGCTGGTTTTCGTTGTTGTTGCTATAGCTGACTGATCCTATACTCTGGTGATATATTATTCTCCCTCGCCTGCCTTCACCAATCACTGTACGTCTGTCAAAAGTGTTAGAATCAGTTGGCACAGTCACATCATGAGTGGGAACAAGCCAGGTCTTTTGGAAATCCTATGAATTTTCATAGCACGAACAAGTTTTCTATAGAACCTGGCTGAAATTTTAGAGGTCTTCAAGACATTGAAAAAAATCAGCCAGCACTTAACAGGTCTGAATTATTGAGGCTGGAGGTATAAAAACCCACCCAATAATAGAAGAGCAGTCAGTCACGGAGGACAATTGTGAATTCTGCAAAAGCAATTGGAACATTTAATAGACTTCTTTTTAAAAGCCTCGAATGAAGTCACAAAGTCCTCAGACATTGAATTAAAATATCGACAATGGTCTGTTCCGAAATGGAGCCTGGGATGTTTAAGAAGTTGAATAAATGGCAGACTTCCTACTCAGTGCCAAGACTTCAATTCCAACTTCTAGTTGCTTCACTTCAATATTGTCTAAACTTACTTTTTTCCTGTGTGTTGAGATTTAGAAATGATATTGCTGTGCTGGCAAGAACAGTTATTAGGTGCTGAAAAATTCAATCATGCAGAAGGGAGTGGGGTGGGGGGAAATGTATGCCAGGTTATTTATTATCTCTCTATACAAGCTCTGTATTTTGTCAAGGCAGCATCCTAAGGAAAATTTCATTGTAGTTCTAAAGACAAGATGACAATGGAAAATCCAGTTAAAAATCTGGAAATTCTGATAGCAGCTCTTTATTCAGTCTACTTTAATTCAGCTACATATCTTCAATATATGCCAATCTAATTAAGAACTGGTGAACAGATATTAATATAAATATATCTTGGATGCTAATAATGTGGGCTTTATGGCCCTGCCTAGCAAAGCTGATATGTTGGAGGTAATAGGAGTATTAGTGTTAGAGAGATGCCACGCTTGCAAAGGCGGGTGAATAACTCTATGTGGGTAGAATCTTCCTATCCAAGAGCCCCTGTAAGCATTAACGGTGCCCCTCTGCCTACATGATGCAAAGATTTATCATTTATACTTCCCAAGTGGTTCAAAGGATGACTAGTCTTTGAAAACAACAGATAAGAAGGAGTTATCCAGAAAGAGAAGCAGTTTGTGAAACAGTATCTAATAGCTATTATCTACTTCACCCCTACCCACAAGCCTATCTAGCTGTTACAGCCCTTTGAGCTCAGTTCTAAATGAAATAAAGTTACAGCCTCTATCAGAGAAAGCTGAGCGGAGACTCAGCACACTGCAGAGTGAGACTGAAGGCATCCTGTGTAGAGGTAGATGGTAAGACACTGCCAAAAATATTGAGTGCAGCAGACATGGTGACCAGTCCAAGAAGGATGGAGACAGAATATCTTTTCAGGTCTGGCACCACTGCCTGGTGCTGCAGAAAATCAGCATCTTCCATGTTGGAAGAAGGTCATCACAAAGCTTTAATAGATTTTCCTATCACCACGTACTAGACTTATATCTCTAGATACCATGAAGGGAACTTGGTGAGACTAAATCATTAGGTCAACTGAACAGAAAATCAGATGCAGGACAGATCAAAATTCCTGTGATTCCTTACTCCATGTTCTCCAAATCTGTATTTCTGTTCTTTAGCTTAAATATTTCTGCTGGTTTTACACTATCATAAATGACAATGGAATAAACACAAGTCCAAAAAGGCTGCTTGCTCAAGTTTTACAACAGTAAGTGCTTTTTTGACAAAATCAGGAAATTTTGCTGGAAGGTATCAAATTCCGTCAGTGCTTTCACTGGGAAATTATATTTCACTGTGATACATTCAAATAATTTTGTTTCGATAGAATAATTTTATCTACTATTATGACAAGCAGAACTAAGAGCAAAATGTTCTAAATTACTATTACGAGGCATTTCAAGAAAGTAATTTCAATGTTTCAGGAATAAAAAATTTCCCAAACTTCCGCTAATATTTAATTTTGACTTCTAGTGCTGGTTCAAAAATAAAATTATGAGTTTCCTGCAGAATGAAAATTGTGAGTTTCCTCCAGAAAGAAATTTTTTCTTTTTCTGATAAGCAACCTTCAGTAATAGCATTTCAAATGTAATTTGGGGGAACACTTTTTTCACACACTTTTATGTCACATGGCTCAAGTTATCTCTTGGCCTATTACCCTCCCAGAACCTCCTCCTCTTCTTACAGGGCAAGCACCAGGGAATATTCCTGGGGCAACAGCAGTGAGCTGCACACAGCACATCAGGAGAGATCTTCATCTCTTTAAAATGATACAGAAGCAGGTTCAGGCAAATCTAATAAACCAAAGAAAAGGAAACCCGTTTCAGAGAACACTAGGAGGAAAGGAAAGGAAATAGAATTAAGGGAACCCATTTACCCATTGCAGGCTTCAGTGGGTCATGCACAAAATTTGCAGAGATAGAACTGGTCATGAATGTACTGTCCTCTGTGTTTGATAACTTAAATGACTAAGTCTCCTACCTTCCACTAATTTTTTGTTGTTTTCTTTTTTTAAGTTATTTGTATCTGAGAAAGAAGGGTGGGACACACCCCTAGGAATTTTAGCTTATGTGCAGAGGCATCCACTTTCCCCATGTATTTGGTGCTCTGTAAGCAGACCCTACATTTCTGGGAGGGTGAGTGTCTTATGGGAAGGCACTTGGGAAAGTCTGGGTTTTTTTTTTTTTCTGAAGAGAACAGAACAGACAGATATTTATGTGGTCCCTTCTGGCCTGCATAAGTTCACCACCCTCAGCTGGACAGTGGGAGCAATGGAAATGAAGCACTCTGGGAGATTCACACAGAGATTTATTTGAGGAATTGCTTCTCCTCCAACATGCTCAAGGGCATGTCTGAGGGCATTTAAATGCTCTCTTTTTTCGCCCTTGCTGAAAAATTTAATATCTCAAAATAGCAATTCCTCAGCTGGAGGTTAATGGAGGGTTCCAGAGATGAACATCGCACACTGCAAAAATCTTGAGCAAATATGCCCAAGAGACAGGAAAGAAGGCAACATGTACATGCAGAGGCCGTGATGCACAGCTCTGCACTTGGGCAGTGCCAAGACATGTGGTTCCACTACAGCCATCAGGTATCTTGAGAATACCAGCTTGGATTCAAATGGGCTAGGACCTGTATGGGTCCTCTTGGTGCCATGCACAATGTTGTGCAGGGAAAGATGCACAAGAGGGAGGTCTAGGCTACTTTTTTTTTGTGTGTGTGTGTGCTATTTGATGACTTCTGCCACCTCCAGAGAGACCCCAGCGAGCTGCCTGGCCTTTCAAGTGGGCTGCATCCCCTAAAGTCAAAACTATATCTTTTGGGTGGATTAGAGAAGTTGTTAGCAGCCAAGAGGTTGCTAATGGGACCTCTACCAGCATTCATGGTGTCCTTCTGTCCCTATCCTGCCTCTATATCAAACTATCCCTTTCATGCATCAAGAAGCATCATCCTTCAGCCCGACCCTCTGGTGATCCCTGCACCTGCAACAAAGTCTCTGGGATTGTCAAAGTCATCACAAATTTCCTGTGCTTTCTGCCTCCTTACTGAGCATATCTGAGTTAAAATGAATAGGAAATGTGGGAGGTGGGAGTAAAGTTAAAGGGTCTGAAAGAGGCCACAAGCATGAACCTGGGGATGGTAGAAAAGAACAAATGACACTGCCCTGCACCAAATGCCGCTTTCAGCAGAGGGGCACATTGCCAGGATGTGACTGGGTCGTGCATCTGAGTGGCTTAGAGTCCTGCCTTTGCCTTTCTGGTGTGAAAGACATACTCTTTCTGCAGGCTGTGCAACAGGGATGGATTTCATTTGCTTTTCATAGGCATCTGTGCTGAATATCAGCCAGAATGCAGAGATAGGATGCCGACAAGCCAACCATCAGCAGGATTGTATTTCCTGGCTTCTCTTTAATTGCAGTGTTAACTTGTCGAATACCACAATATTGCTTTCCCATGACCTTTGCTGTTAACCAGAGACTTCAGGGCAAGTTGGATTGCTTCTCATGTTCAGCAGCAGCTGTAGGGAGCGGCCGATTGCATTAGGCAATATGCCACCAGAGGGACTGACTCAAAAGCACTAACTTAAGTGTGAAATCTGCCTTCCCCTCTCTTCTAAATCAGCCCTTCACATTTAACACCCCTGTATCTGCTTTGATGCTGCCATATAGGGGAGGGATAGCTGAATGAATGCAAATTATGACATATTCATTAATTATGAATATTCATTAAGTGGGCTAACTAGTGCTAATGTGCTCCTGTTTGGGAGGGTCTCAGCAGCATGATAGAAGGCCCTTTAAGAAACAGCATTATATTAAAGGGACAAAGCAAGCATCTGGCAGAAATAAGCAATTGTGTGAAAGGCCAGAACATGTTAAATACATCCAGACCCTGCTGGGAGATTTTCTTCCAGAGGATATGTGTATCTTCCATGCCCATTAAGTCAAACTCTGGTCTGTATTCCCTGCTGATGCTTCATGCCCTAAGCATGCAAGCACACATAAACTAGTGCTGTTTCAGGCCACACATCTGTGCTGATTCAAAGGAATTCTTTTCTGTGGTCATATCACAGCTCTGCTGGCTTTTGCATGCATTCCAGTTCTGAGGAGCAGGTTGGGTCCAGTTCACAAAATGAAAAGATCATCTCAAAGGAAATTTAAATTTTCCACCTGGGCTACGGTCAAAAATCCTTTTGAAATTATTTCAATTATTTTAACCAACATTACCAGTTTGCCCTTTTATCTCATAGTTTATGAGAAAAAATCCACACATTGGGAACATTAACAATGTCAGGCAATAAAAATGTAGAAAATATTCCAGAGAAATTAATGGCTTCTAACCTTCCAAAGAGCTTCAACCCTTCCAAAAACACTTCCTCTTGACAGATGAACGTGGCTGCCCCCTTCACACATTCCTCAAGGAGAGGCTGCCAGAGCCAGACATAGCCTGTATCTGCTACATCACCCCTTGTCATCTCACTGCAACATCGAGCTTCATCTCTACCATAGCAGAAAATAATCACATTTTCTACAATTATAATGAAATACTCTGAGTTCAGAGCACTTCACAAGCAAACTGCCAGATGTTACATACACTGCATTAATAGGGCAATAGAGAGAGGCAAGTAATGCCAAAAGTAATGTGGTAAGCTGGTGATGGGACTGGAGAAGGACATCCACCTCCAACCATACAAGCTTATGCCACCATCAGCCTTCTGGGGCCAGTGTCTCCAGACTGTCTCTGCAGAGGGGCAAGTGGTGACTGAGAACACAAGGAAGAGATGATTTAGGTTGTCCGATCCCAGTTTCCTTGGGCTTTTCAGGTTCTGGATGAGCATACAAAGTCAAGCCAAGTCAAAATCTCTTGGCAGAAGCACCACAAATATTATTTTATCGATAACAAGTTGCAACATTTTCAAATTATTTCCCTTGCAGGCTTTTCATATGCTGTGAGCAGTGCTGTGTGTTGGAGATCTAGGGTTGATCTGGTGGCAGAAGAGGTTTCTTTTAAAAAGCAAGAGGCAAGTAAAGAACTACAGTGGTGGTGGAAACATGAGAACTGTCTTCTAGTTATACCAGGATACATACAGCAAAACACCTGGTATCATTATACTTCATCTTTGAAGTTTATCAATGTCTTTTAGGCAGAAGTTCAAACCCTGGCACAGTCCTTCCAGTACTTCAGTATTCCCAAAACCATAAGAATTTTAATACCAAGCTTTTAACCAGCTTCAGTTCTTCAGATGAGAGCTAAACCTGTGTTGTGTTGCATAGTCATTCAGGGGTTCACAGAACATCTTGTTCTCAGGACATGATTTCACTCATCCTTTGGCTACTTATCCTTGTACCTGCAGCTACACAGACATGTCACTCCTAAAAATGGTGGCACTTCAGTGGTGTAGGGTATTTGTGACTTGGGAGATGCCTCTAGATCCTTCAGCACAAAAGGTAGAGGAATCTGAAGCTGCTGACTTTGTTCTCTTTGAACCAGCTTAGGCACATTTAGCAAACACAGGGTAATCTTCAAATATTTCAGTCTCAGGGCCACACAAGTGGGATGAGTTTGTGCAACAAGATAAATAAAAGATATCCAAGTGGTCTGAAAACTTTGGCTCAATTAGAGGGAAATGAACTCTCACAGTTCAGTCTCTGATAAAAAGCAGGCTCCTTTATAACCTTCTCTGAGTGTTATGATAATCAACACCACAGCTCAGCTGCGAGTCTGTGATCAGGAGCTGTTTGGGATGGGAACAGTAGAGGATGCTTCACGCCAAGGGATCAACACATCTATCTGGGGCAGTCGCAACACAGCCTACCAGCCCTATGTCTGGCTCATATCCATGCTACTCATCCCCTGCTCTCATAAAGAGCTGAGCTCCATCTGCAAGCTTAAAAAAGGAAAAAAAACGAGCAAACTTTTTTCTTCCTCCATCAAATTCCATCTAAGCGGACAGCTTTCAAAAGGCTCAGCATTTTCTGAGTTTCAGGTTCCCTTTATGTTTCTCAGAAAATGTTTGCCCAAAGTCATCAGATATGTTTGAAAACCTTTGCCTTCACTTCTAGGAAATTAGATGCACAATTGCATTTCCCCAGGGTTTCAGAATAGTCTCTTTGGCTCACAAAACTGAGCATAGAAGAGGCAGGTTTGTGTGAGAAATACAGACTAATAAACGGTAGCTCACAGTGTGAGGATTTGTTTATTGAGCAAAGACTTGGAATGAAAAAGGAAGACTTGAAAGGAAAGGGTAAATGTGATCCTTATTTTGTTCACCACATGGAACTTCTTTTCTTATTCCTTCAGCCATTTGAATATGACTGCTTCTGGAGGCTGCCAAGATCAGAGAGGCGAAAGGGCAATCCTTCATCTAAGCACAAGCCCTACACTTTAAAAGCTCCCTGTGCACTCTTTCAAATTATGCCCCAAATTATACTACTTTTTTTTTTTTTTTTTTTCAACATTTGAAAATGATTTAGGATATCAGGTGCCTTTCTCACTTGTGTATTTTTCACACGTCATCACCTGCTTTCCCTATGGCTGTCCTTCCCCAGTTTAAAACCTCACCTTTGTACGAAGATTAGCATAGTAGTCATGTATCCTAAAGGGGAAAAGATGGGACGACAGAAGAGATGCAGTCCTCTGGTACGTGCTAACTATATCCCAGCCTGACCTGTGACAGGTCCATGACCTAAGGTACCTGGTCTAATTACAACTGCTACAGGAGAAGTAGTCAAGTTGGGTGCACACCTGTATGGGGACTGTGTGCTGCAAACCACTGGTCCCTCACCATTGAGGCTCTGCTGGCTGCAGCCCGAGCTTAAAACTACTGCCGGGCTTGATTACTTGAGCTCCAGGTGGAGTTGGCAGAGCTGCAGAGAGGAGGCAGCAAGGGCCACCCAGACCCAAGCAAATCTGGCTGTGGTGAATCTCATCTTAAAGGATAAAGGGTTGGTAGCAGACCATGCAGAGTAGGTTAACTGCTCTTTTCTCAGGATAGAAACATATGAGGCCTTATTGATGGAGTGGGTCCAGAAGAGGGCTGCAAAAATGATCAAAGTGTGAAGCACCTCTCCTACAAAGACAGGCTGAGAGAGTTGGGGTTGTTCAGCCTGGAGAAGAGAAGGCTCCAGGGAGACTTTACTGCAGTCTTACAGTACCTGAAGGGGGCTTACAGGAAAGGTGTAGAGGGACTGTTTATAAGGTCATGTAGCAATTGGACAATGGGCAATGGCTAATGGCTTTAAACTAGAGAAGGGAAGATTTGGATTGGACATTAGGAAGAAGTTCTTTACTACAAGGGTGGTGAAACACTGGAACAGGTTGTCCAGGGAGGAAGTGGAGGCCCCATTCCTGGGAACATTCAAGCTCAGGCTTGATAGGGCTCTGAGTAACCTGCTCTAGTTGAAGATGTCCCTGCTCACTAAGGAGGGTTGGACTAGATGACCTTTAGAGATCCCTTCCAACCCAGTGCATTCTATGATTCTATTTTGTTCCTTTATAAAGTGTGTGAATAGCCAGTGGAGGCAGCCTGGCTTCCAAACTGCTCTGAAGATGATGACGCTGTGTGGTTCATGCCACCTGTCAAAAGACACCCTGTGCTTGAGTGATGAATGCCATCCAAGAGTATTCATGAAGCTACAATGAACTGGGACAATGGCTTAGCTTTCAGCTGCCTCTGTTGAACTTTGCACTCATAAAAACTCAGCCGAAGTTTCATCCAGTCCCACATCCATCCTCATTGCTATTTGAAGATGAAGTTAATATGCCAGGCCTACCATAACTACTAGTTAACACCTGCTGAAGGCTAGATAGATCACAAAAGACCCAGAGAATGAGCCTCTGTACCTTGGGTTACCCAATATTGGAGTCTGTGCAGGAAACCAGAAGGTAATATAGATACACCATTTAAAAATCCATATCTACATTAAGTTGAGTCTGCAGCCATTTTCGTTACCCAGAATGGGACAGGCCCATAAGACTGAGGAAAGCATTTAAAGCCACAAGAAGGCATTGCTTCCTCCAGGTTGTTCACATAGACATTAGAACTTCAGAGAGAGTTTGCAAATCACCACATTCCACTGAGAATTGCACTGACTGCCTTCTTGGTCATGCTTATTAAAAAATAAATCATGTAAACAAAGGGAGGAGCAGCTTTGTGCTGCTCTGTAAAGGCTTCTGATTAAGCGTATGGCTGCTTTTAATGACCCTCAAATCTGGCATTTTAATGCCTGGAGGGGTGTGGTGCTTTCATTTTACAATATCAAGGGCGCACAAAACCCAGATTCAGATGATTAAGTTTATCACTATAACCTTTTGTTTCTCATTTCACTGTAGAAAACTGTCTAAGGCATAGAGCAGATCCTGATATGTCCTCATTACCTCGAACCTCATCATAGCTCTTACACTCACAGCCTAGTGACAACCAGTGATTACCAAATACCCATCTTTACCTGTGGATAGAGCCTGAGGACTAATGAGAACATTTTGAAGTGGGAGGAGAATGGTTAGTGCCTGTACCATTCCCTTGCCCTTTTTTTCTCCATTGCTGTCTGGCAGGATTTGTGCTAGTCTATGCTGATTTGCTACCTGCTAGCAACCCCAAAGAAGCGGGAAGATGTGATCCTTACTGCTTTCTATGCTCACCCTCTTGCCACCTGAAGAAAATGCCAGAGATGAGCTTCATCTGGACATGAGGCAAGGGAGGGGAAGGGAATAGCTGGTGTAGTGTCTCTCATATCCCTTCACCTACAAGCACATTCAGCCAAGCCTTCAGGAGGTCCAGCCACAGGACACACTTAGAGGACTTTTTCACTCCATTGGGCCCATAGAGGGACATGGGAAGAGAAGGAGAAATGTGTAAATCATTTCTGTTAGCAGGATAGCAGCAGTAAAGCTAGAGGGAACACACTCTGAATGCAAATTCATGGCAGTACAAATGTCTTAATTCTCACTGCCCCACAGCCAGTCCTTTCTGGTAGTACAGCCATACCATGTGGTATATAATGTATCTTCAGATTTCAAGGTCAAGACGAAATGCTGCTATTATCCAGTCTGACTTTCTATGTAATGTAGAAATGAGTATTTCTTGGGATTTCTCCCCCTTTCAGGTACAGTTCCTTTCTGAAAAACAGCTAATCTCATTTTATGAAATGCCAGCAACAGACAGCTGACAAGAATGCTTCGTGTTTGCTCCAGTGATTACTTGCCATCACCATGAAAAACACAATCTGTTTCTAGTCTGGTTTTGGCTTGGCTTGAATTTCCAGTCCCTGCATACAAGACTATGAAGAGGAAGTACAAGTTTAGCAAAGATGCACATATCATGATTGCCTTTATGAACTACAGCAGGAGGAAAAGCTCTTTCACTGGGCTTGTAACCCATTTTTCCGAAAGACCACATGTACTAGCCCTTCCTAATGAATTCACCAAGACGTTACACCCAGGTGGCATTTTCTACACCCTTTTTAGGCCTGTCATTGTAGCAAAGATTCCCTTTAAAGACCTGGTTCACAGAGGTCATTGAAGACATCAGAACTTCAAATACACTGACCTACCCATTAAAATTATAGCCTCAGTGTATATTCAATAAGGGATAACAGTGATTTAAGTTCAAAGAAGTCCCTGAGCTTTATTGCATTTTTCAAAATCTGATTCTAGGTATTTTGTTCATATTCTGTTGGTTTGGTTTTTTTGGTTTTGGGTGGTTTTTTGGTGTGGGGTGGTTTTGGGGTTTTTTGGGTGGTTTTGGGGGGTTTTTTTTTTGGTTTTTTTTTGAAACAAACTTGTTTAGACAGGAATATTAAAAATACAGCTTTATGATAGTTTTCTCTCACCTTCCAACCTCTGTTAGTAACTCAGGTTGCAGTGAACCCAAAGTGTCAGTTTTGGACTATCTCAAAGATGGAGTAGATGAAATTACTTACATTCTTTAAACCATGATAGATCAAATGCTGTCACAGGAAAACTCATGCTGGATTCTGATGGCACAGACTCTGCTGAAGTGAACCTAAAGTGTCACTCTGTGACTGAGATACATAATGAAAGGCAGAATAATTTTTTTTGAGCTTAGGTCAAAGATCCCTGATGCCTCATGGAAAATTCCGAAACATGCTTGAAGACAATTTTGCTGACATATCATTTTCTATATTTTTCTGTCTATTTTAAGAAAATCCCATGCTCTCTTTGCCATTGATAGCCTACATACTTATGCAATATCCTGGGTTATGCACCCTGAAGTATGGATGCATAGAGAATCTTTCACAGATTCAGACTTCATCTGCTAACACTGAGTATTTAACCAGATTTGTAATCTTCTGCTAGACATGTAATTAGGGCACCTGTCTGGAAACTTTAGGGAGGGAGGTAAAATTACTTCTATTTTTCATCAAAAACTGACTGAAATCAAATATTTTCAGGGAAATGCATGGATTTTGATGATAATCTTGGTCAGGCAAGGTTTATTAACATCAGTGCAGAATGAACGATTCAAATGGGACACAAAGTTTCACCCAACCCAAACAGGAAAGGGGCTGTTAAGAAGATTATTCCTCCTCAATATGACTGTGCCAGTTACAGATATGTAGCATATCAGTAAAGATTGTGACTCCAAATCTCCTGCAATCTGGGCAAATGTTCTTACAACCAAACACTTGGCTAGTTGTGACAGTCTGTCTCTTTTCTACACTACTTCTTCTGGACCTGTTCCCTTCTGTATCATAAATAAAAAGCAGGGGAAAAGCAGCTCTTCTACAGACTCAGTTTTAGGACACTCACTCCCCAGGAATATGGAAAAGTTTATATATCAATTTTATATGTCAGAAAAAGAGCAGGCATGTAAAAGAAATCAACAACCATTCTGAAGTAGCCATTCGTCACTTAGAGATGGGATAAATTCATCTGATGAATAAAAATAGAGGGAGAAACACATTCTGAAGTGGGAAACACACTTGAACTGAATCTCATCTCATGGACCTGCCTTATCCATCATGAATATCCCAAATCCTTTCCCTTTTGATCAGGCACTTCACAGTTGCCATCTGCAATTGCAGATCAAAAAGTTACGATCTCCTAAAGAACAGGGTTTTTTTTCCCACAGGTTACACATCAGTCCTGTTTGGCATGAAAAACAGCAGGGAACAAAGATAGCAGACCAAGAATGGCAGCATAGCCCTAGGCTTCAGACCCTGGTCCTGAGTTATAAATGCAAAACCAAAAGAAAACACAATCAAAATAAATTTTCAAGTCTGTACACCTGTGTAAAGGGCAAAAGCACTGTACACAAGGGAGGCCCATGAGAAGAGGGACACTTGGTAGGAAAAACACAGCATTGTGGCATGCATCTCAGCTTCCAAAAGTCTACAGGTATGACTGGTGGGTGAAGAACACTTGCCATGCATTTCCCCCATCTTCCCTCATGTATTCATCTGGTAACATCAACCATTCCCACTAGGCTTTTCCATCCACATGGAGCTTATTAGTGAGTTAGCGATAAAATAAATGCATTTCTGAACTGTTTTATAGGGGAGATAATGTTAAAGTCAGACTAATAGAAAAATTAAATTTAGAGGAGAAATTAGCTAGGACCAAGTTCTCAGCAGCTCTGTGCTGAGTGAACAGACTGACTTCTGTGGATTTATACCAATGCTGACAATAAGCTGCATACCAAACAATCAGGGTGAGAAGCGCTTATGAAAATACGCAAAGAAAAAGAATACACAGATATCTACAAATTCTAAAAGAAATTGTTTATGAAGTAGTAATTTGATTCCCAAGTGGATCATGTTATGATGCTGAAGGCAACAACTGAGGTGATGTGGTTTATTGGCTAATAAAATCACTGACAATAAACGCACTAAACTGCATTTATTAAAAATAGATTAACATCACATTTGCCAGAGTAAGTGGCAGGAATATTCAAAGTAAGGTGGCATGGCAAGTCTAATCAAGTCAACCCATGCACAGCAATCACATGAATAGACAGCAAATGTCTTCCTTAGCAAGTTGTTTGTGTAATTGACCAAGAAAAACTATGTGGAAAACAAGTGGAAAACTATTGAAAAGAAAGCTGGTGCATGAAAATTAGATAATAGAAACAAAATACAAAGAGAAAAACTACTAAAAGCTCCTTGGATATATTTATGAAGGCACGTCATACACTCTGTTTATATCTCCTCCACATATGGAATAATAAACTCACTGAGGGAACATTCACACTTCTAAGTGGATGTTGAGATATCTTAAAGACATGTCTTAAAAAAAAAAAAGGAGCTCACACTAACCACCAATTTTCTAATAGCATGAACTCACATCTGAAACTATTCTTATTATTCTTATTATTCTTATTTTCATAAGAAAAGCTTTCAGTGCAAAATTGTGTCTTTAAATGAGATTTCTCTCAAAACCAGACTGAAGTATTTGAGTCATATCAAAACATTACAGTTTGATGTTGCCCGTGAAAATAACTAAGCATTGAAGCTGAATTCTTTACTATAATATAGTACATCATTATATGAACTTTGTAAGTTAACATCAGTTGTATTATTAAAGCATATACTCAGTTTCAACCTTGAAGTACCTGGCTCCAAGAAAAATAAGCTTCTCAGTGCAGGAGACCAAACCAGATAATTACAATGGCTTAAAGGGAATGAAATGTCAATAGCAGGATATGTAGGTTGCCAGGTTATGTATGCTACCTGCTGATGGTAGCAGCAATTTTCCAGACCATTTTTGCATACTGGAGAAGATAAGACTCTCATGTAGGTGAAGAAGTGAGTGAATTTGGTCCTGTGAGTGGAGTATTGTTTCTGCATTAACAAAAGAGCAGTTATAAAAACTTTTTGAAGGTTTTCTTTGAACCAGACTCACTAAAAAGTTCACCGGTTGCTCTAAGACTTGTAGAGCATGCCACAATGAAAAAGCAGCTTAGAAATCCAGCAAGAATGGTTCTGCAGCTCAAACAACACCTTTGCCTTCTTATCATGCAAATGTGTTGGGCATGTGCTGTCCCAGCTCAATGGGCACTGAAAAGGCAAGGTCTGAAGTATCACTTATTTGATCAAAATGCTTCCCCTGAAGCAATTTTGATATGTTTTTAAGGAGCATTTCTGAGGAGGGTTATTACACTGTAAAAAACCTGGAGAGACATTCAGACATAGGAATGACAGAGGCTCTAGGAAACCCTTGTGTCATGGCTTGTAAATGCTTCAGGTACTATAATCCAGTTCTGGATTATCATAATAAAAAACGTTTTGCGTTCATATCTCTGTCACTAAAGACTCGTCACCGTGAAAAGGAGTGTTCTCAAAACTGGCATATGAAAGGTGTTTCCACACAGAAGTGTATTCTGTAACCAGGTATGATACCTGGCTGCACTGGAAAAGTAGCTAAATATTTTTTTTGTCCATTAAAAAAAAAAAATAAATAAAAAAAAATTAAAGGGACATCACAGTTTAAACTAGTAACGAGACACTGAAGAGTTTCTGGTGTAATCTCAGATCCCATGTTCATCCCCAGAAGCTTTTCAGCTGTGATCACATTAGCAGTCTTGTGGGTCACATCTTAATTTGGCATAAACAATTCCCAGAAGTGAGGTCTGCAGTTAATAAAGTTAACTCAAGTGGGAAGATACTTGCAGGTACTGACATCATATTCCCCGGTGCAATTCTGCCTGTGCTGCAGCTGGTCCTCTGCTGTCAAAGGGGACACAGCTCTGCCCTCACTCGCAGCAAACAGCTTTGAATCACACAGAAGAGTTTATGATGAAGCTCCAGCCATGGGAATGAAATACAGCAATGTTGCCACTGCAGAGGACTTAATAATAAATCTCTCCATCTCTGAGTGGCACATTTCTGCAAAAACTTTCCTTCTACCCTTTTCTTCTGTTTGCTTATGTAGCTGAAGCACTACTGAGATTTTGCACTTACTTCGTGCCAGGAGTCCCATGGACCTCAGACCTTCAGCCCTCAGACAGAAAGAGATGTGAACTGATTTGATGGCTGGATACCCTGAGGAATACAGGAACTCCTTATATACCAACATGGTGCATTTTGAGAAAATATCCAGGCAGTAGATTTTCCCATGTTTTTAAGGCAACCACTATTTGCTCGAATCCTGGCCTCCAGATGGCTGCTATGGATGAACAAATAACTCTCAGAAGTCCTGCAAGTCCAGCCCTCATGCACCATGTGGCTGAACTGCACACACAGATCAGCACCATCACATTTGCAATGCATATGTCTGGGGTGTTAAAGGATCTCTGATATGCACAGCACTCATAAAAATCTTTCTAGCAGGATCCCTCAGTTCAACAGCTTCTCAGGGAGCTCCTTCACCCAGCTATTTTATCCTACTATTTCTTGGGGCACTGATGAATTACTGCCCTCTCAGCCCTACACTGTTTCCCTCAAAGGTAGGGGGAATATCAGCGTATTATCCCCAAGATTCAGAGTTTATCAAGGCTAGGCACGTTCATAACCTGGCATAGCCTGGAAGGATACTCCATGGCTGGGCAGACCTGGGAAGACAGTATTGGTACTTCAACTAATTTCAGGTAACTGTCCTCAAATTTGAGGGCAATCAGTTCATTTGCCTGTATAGTCAAACCTCAACCAGATCTCAGGCTGCAATCAGGAAGAAAAGAATGCCTAAATAGCATTTTACAAGCTACTGTAAAAAAAAGAAGAGGAGTCTTATGCTGCTGGTCAGTGATGTAGAAAAAGCATTGGATTTATCAAGAAATGCATAGGCAATGAGTGATGCAAGACAGAGCCATCCATCATGATTTTGTCTTTTGGGGTTGAGGGGTTTTTATTGCCTGACTTGTATCTGCATAAGAGCTGGACTGCACATTACCAAAGGAGATTAAAATAATAAATATGATTGCTTAACAGCATCAACATCAGTCACATATTTGCATTACTGGAAATGCTAATGGCTATAAAAATAACGTTAAGATAGCAGGGTTGTGAGTTATAGAATTTCTTAACTATCGAGGAAAAGGTGAAATTAAATGGACCTAAAGTGCTTGCCAGGTCTGCTTCTGAGGTTGAGTCACCTTTTTCCAGATGAAGAATTGTTAAGATTAAGATCCTAATAGTTAGAAAATCTTTTTTTAAATAATATTTCATAAAAGAGTTTAAGGTCCCACCTTTCTCAGAAATAGTCTGAGGCCTATTCTCTCACTCATGGGCTTGGTTAGAATAAAAAGACTACCAAGGGAAGCAGCAAATTCTGCACCTTATAGTGTTGTTAAAACATTAATTCTATTATGTTTTCTATTATGTTTCTATTATCTATTTCTGAGAGATCTGTTATAGCTCAAACAGAGGCTGAGATGCGATGCACAAGGCAGGAATTACTGGGAGGAATTCTCTAGCCCATGTTAGGCAGGAGCCAAGAATGGGGTATTATAAACAGCCTCTCCTAGATTTACATTATGGCTTTCTGGTCAACTGCCTTCTGGCGCAGGGAAATACAAACCTCGTACCCCTGAGCGTGTGCAGACTCTCAAGGGATACAGCCCCTAGGGAGGATACACAGGATTTGACCCTTTACCCTGAGCTCTGGTGTTTTGCTCAATCCACAGCTCCAGCCACAGTCGGGGATGTATTAAATAAACTTCCCCAACAGTGCTGCTCTTACACACCATCCTGGCTGTCATTCCGTAGCAAAAGTCCTGGATAAGAATGAAATGTTGGTCTTTCTTTCCACTGCAACCTTCCTCAAGGGCATCCCCCTCAAACCTTAATGTCTCAGAAATAAATGTGTCACAGAGGGTGGGCACCCAATTCCTGGTCTAAAAGTAAAGGATGATATAGGCAGACCCTGTGTTGCATGAAGTGCCAAACTGCAACTACAGGTGAAAACAAAAAGCTACTTTGAAGAAGAAAGGGAGACTTGCATCAGACAGCAAGAAAAGGGAGAAGGGAGATATGTTTGATATTAGGACAAGCTAATCCCTGTAACTGTGCTGTGCACTGTTTTGCAGTCTGGTACATCATCAGTACACAAATTTGTGCTTTGGGGCAGGCTGCATCTCACCAGTGCTCCCCACTCTCATCTGTACCTCTAACATCTGCTTTGGAGCTTGTCCATAATGTGGTAAATCCCTCAAGTTCTGCCTAAGAGGATGCTGTAGTTTCTCTGGTGACCACGGGATGCACAGATGCTTATGTTAACGGGGGCAGTGGAGGCGTGAGCAATGCAAACACTTAGTTCTCAGTGCATGACCCCCTGAATCACTGTGTCTCACCCTTCTGGACCATTTGTAAACCTCTTATCACATTTGGCTATATTTTATCATCAGTGTGTCTGTGCAGCAAAAAAGACCAATCAAATATAGAGATCAAGTTAAGGGAAGTAATTTTTTTTTTTTCCCTCAATGTAGTGCCTGTGAGCCTGCATCCAGAAAGCTGTGCATGTTTTGGACTGGAAGACCTCCAGAGGTCCCTTCCAACCCAAATTATTAAATAATTACCAAGATACTACTATACCTAACCTTATGTATTGCCCATTCCATCACACACAGACGACAGTAGTCTCCCCCAGAGCTTCACAAATTATTTCATTATGGAAAGAGGTACCAGGCAGAAGAGAGCAGAACGTGACCTAGAAATGACATTAGGATCACACTCAACCACTAGCAGTGCACAGAAAAGAACAAGGCGAGGCAAAAAGAACAATTCAATACAGACTGATGTGAAAAAAGAAAAATAATGGATATTGGAAAAAGTTTTAACAGCTTCTCACATAGGACTGATATAAAGAAGGGTACTTTAATGAAATTCCAATTACTATGGGCTGCAAAATCACAACTATTTTCAAGCACTTTCGAATATGGCCTTAGTTAGGGCAAAATATACTGCCATGTGACATTTTGATTTGAAGACGGGCAAGCTAAAAAAAAAAAGAAGTAATTAATAAGGACAACAACAAGCAGCTGGAGAATAAAGAGGTCTTGCACCTTTGCAAGTCCAGAAAGCATCCTAAGCTAAAAGTTTAGGGCAGTAGATACAGAAGCTGCAGAAATCCTATTCCTGGATCAAACACTCCTGTTGAGAAACAAGCAGGGGCACTGAGTGTACAGTTACAGTTCAGGTTAGGTGTTGCCTTGAACAGATGATATTACATGAAGCTTGACTTTGTCCAAGATATTTTTAAATCAGATGCTAGACAGAATTACTTGAAAATAGGCACAAATGTCCATGAGATCTGATTCAAGATGGAAAATAAGACAGTGAGGTCCTGCATTGTACTTCTTGGCCCATAGGCTTGGTCTGTGATGGAGAAAGGGTGATAAAACCAGGATGTCAAGTGGAATAATATATATCAAGAGCCACACTCCATGCAGGTGCAGAGCACATAGTTGTCTGATCCCTCCATGTGGTATGAAGGAGCATGAGTCCACACTAAGGCTTGTCACTCAGGTAAATCTCATGGTGCCTGACCAATGCCTACAGGGAGGTCCCAGGCCAGAAGCTCAACCCAAGGAAAGGGTCTGGACCTGCACTTTGCAACATGGACATGATCTGCTCAATAACATTAACTGCTAAAAATATCCACAGGAACAGGGCAAGACCTGGGAACACAACTGGGAAGGGAAGTCAAATGAAAATGTGAGAAGTAATATAGCCTGTACAAGAGTCTTCCCTCACCTGGGGCAGTTTTATATAGCTGATGGAGCTGTGCCTTAGCATTAAATGCCTGTCATGGATGTTTTCACATCCATGGTTGGGAAAAGGCATCTTTTATAATCTACTCAATAAACACACCACAGTTCAATCTGCATTTCCATTCACTTAGCCCTTTCACCATTATTAGCTCATTTTTTTTTGCATCCAGACTTTAAGGATATTTTTAAATGGCAGAAATTACAATCTCAGACAAAAACTTTCTTTCTTAATAGTGATGTTCCTTCTTGAAAAGCAGCTCAGATAAAACTTTTTTACTTCTCATAATCCAGGGAAAAATATAGACAAAACCTCGGAGGGAATTCAAGTTTAAAAAAGGAAATCACATATCAAGAAAATCAATTTCAAGAAGCCTTTCACAGGCAAATTTTTTTTTTTTTATGCAAGAAACTGCTAGCAAAATTACTTCATTTTATTTATCCTAAATGGAGGTTTTTCCCGTGGGAAGTTTGAGCTAGACAGAAGGTGGCTGAGTGAAAAGGTAGAACTGGGAATTCCCGATTCCTCTAAAGCACAAACACTAGTGAAAGGCTATACCAAATACTAAGCAGAAATTTAAAAAAATGTTATTTGTTCTGAAGCATGGAAATTTTGGGAACCCCCAAATGTTCCTATCATACCTGGTGACAAAATTAGGACAAAATTAGGAGCAAAATCAAAAGCCACAATGAGAAATTGTATGAAGGATGTCAGCTTGGCTCTGGCAAGCTGAGGGACAGGCACTGCTCTGCCAGCTCAGATTGAAGAGTTAATCCTGGCTCTTCTGTCACTTCTAATTACTTTGAGGATGAAGATGCCAGACTCTTCCCCTCTTGGAGATGTTCCACGTTTTAGTCAAAGTTTGGGCAGAAGAGACAGGCAGGCTGATCCTCTGGCTGGTTTAGGACATTACCTGCAAAGCACTACATATGTGCTCCAGTGCCTGCTAAGTATTTCATGGCCAGTTAGACAGCAGAAGAACTACAGTTCACCACTTTCTGTAGGGTGAGCTACTGCAGCTGGTCACAGTGTGTCTCAGTGAGGATGCTGAGCCAAGGTTATTAATTCTGGATTTGTTTGGCCATGGGGGATCTGGGCAGCCACAGCAAGACCTATCACTTATATAGGTAGAGTATGTTCCTTAAAAGGATCATGTTCTGCATAGTCCCTAGATATGGGGCAAGCTACTTTATTCACATTGCATCTTCTGACAAGAACTGTGCTCTATATTTGGGCTAATACAGTTGCTGCTGCTTGTTTTCAGTGCACTCTAAAAATAGAAACCAGTCAAAGAATCAAAACGCAACAGCAGCCTGCGTCACTGCTGTATATCTTCAAACCATAGCAATATGAGATGATAAATAAAAAAGAGAGAGAAAACCTCCAGGCCATAAAAACAAAGAAAAGGAATAAGTTTCCAAGGGGGGGAAAAAAAAAAAAAATCCCTCTCAAAGGTTGCAATTTTAAATGAAAAACAACATAACATTAAGTTTAGCATTTTCTTCATTTCAAGACACAGAGAAATATACCAAGTATGTAACGAAAAAATACTGGGGCCAACAAAGTCTTCCCTCTAAAGAAGTATACAGAATTTTTTAGAGCCTTGTACCATCTTAAAGCTGGTGGACCCAAGATCACCCACCCTAAAACTAGCATTAAACTCACAGGTATTTTTAAGCTCTTGTTCATGTTTAGAAGGCTGTTTAGTCAAGTGGTGATGATCCATGATGATCCCATATATCTCCCTATGAGCATTTTCAGTTGGGAATTATCCTCACTGTCAAAATGAAACTCTTTCCAGCACAACTTTGTCTGAATCTCTTCTTCCACTTCCTTGATCACATTCTGTCTTTAGTAATTTGAAGACCATTTCTCCAGTGTCAGAGACCACTTGTCTACAGAGCCAGTAAAGTAACCTTCAAGCTCAGTTTCTCCAGTACACAATCCCAGGTCTAGAGCCATTTCTGTAACTCTTTTTCCAAGTTTTCCAATATATGATTTTAAGATGGCCACGAGAACTGAACATGTTATTCCAGCAACGGCCTCACTAATACCACATCTTCTCATATCCTAACCAACAGCACCTGGTCTGTGATACCCGAGGATTACATGTGCACTCATGCCTTGTCTGTGTCTCCAAAGCCATCTTTCTGGAGTACCCGTCCCCATACACCCAGTACACCCAGTTACCTGTTTCTGCCCTAAGACCACCATGTCCCACTTCTACTTCCTCAGCCCTCTGGGCAGGCACAGGGAAAACTGGGCTGAGGAAACAGTGAGACAGGATAAAGACTGTGGAAGGTAAGACCCCAGCTTTTGGCAGCAATGTAGGCCTCAATCAGTTTACAAAATTGAGTTTTCAGAGCATTTCTGTGCCTCACTACAAACCCACATCTCTTTGCTGAACAGAAGCAAAACCACCAACAGATGCACCACACAGTTTAAATCTGTTGAGGAGGGCAGCATCCAGGCAATGGGAACATGCCAACTAGTGAGCAGAGCAGGCAGAGCTTCCTCTTGAAATAAGGTCCCCAGTGGCTTATGATGGTTACCACTGGTGTAGACCAATTCCCTGGAGAGCTGCTAAGCAGGTCTTTGGATGGGAGTGAAAGGAAGCATGGGCTACATAAGCTATCCAAATCCTTGACTCCTAGGCTGGCCTCTTTGTTCTTCAACGGAAAAATGTCTGCACATGTTCAGTGATACTTGCACTCCCTGAGGATGGTGTGAATGTCTGCTCCCACTTCCACCAGGGCTATTTATGACACTCAGACCATCAGCAGAGTTGCTGCCTCAGCCAGGACAAACTGATGATTTTTCTCCCTTTTTATGCTAGCTTAACTGCTTAAAATAATAAGGACTTATTAATTTGCCAAATATTTATTTAACAATGAGGGGCTAAAGTGGGAAGCTGTTTTCACTCGCAGTTGTGACTGTCTCTGGACACTATCCACAGCGCCACGAGCAGAATCCTTATTGCCTTCATCCCTGCATGGAAACAGGAAGCCTTGCTGCACAAGGCCAACGCTGTCTTTGTTCTACAATATGAATGCTAAATTTAAATGTCATTAAAATTACATCATGGAGTTTGAAGCTTTCTAAACAAAGCTGGTTAGATTGCATCCCAGAAGCTGCTGATGAAGGATAGAGTTTACTTATTCCCCTTCTTTTTGATAGCATTAGGCACTTAACTCTTCAGAGTTTTAGGAACGATAAAGACCCTGATCTCAGCTCCCAGTTTATAATAACAAGTTTGCTTCTGCATTTTACATCTACATTAAGAATGTGACAGTTTTTTGTGTTCAGGCTAAGGAGGGCAAATCTGTGCCTCTTCAGGCAATTTAAATGCAAAATACGAGCAGTTGTGTTTGGTGAAGTTTATCAAGTCCCATAAATATTCTTCTAAACTCCCACTGCTACTGCCAGGCTGCCACATGATAACAAAAAATCTTTTGTGGCTAGAAATAGATCAATAAAATTTCTACTGTCCAGACTGATACAAATGCAAAAGCAAAACTGTTAAGGCCTTTCATGCAACTCACTCCTTGAGAACTTCGGTAATTCTAGAGAAAGTGGGAACCCAGCCTGGTCCGTCATTGTTTCACCTTTGTGGAAACAACAGCAGTGCCTCCCTGGCTCACTTCTCACTTTCCCGATTTTGCCTGTCTCAGCTTTAGCGTCCAATGAAATAAAGGAGGTAATTTTTTACCTAAATTAAGAGCAAAAGTCTCAGTCTTCAGTGTATCAGCTGCACCCAAGACACCAAGCTGCTTTTGAAGGTGATAGAGTGCACATCTATGCTTTTTTATGATGGGACTTTCAACCCTTTAGACTCTCTGATAATAGCTCAGTGTCTCAGAAGCAAGCAGCTTGCTCAGCTTGCCAGTGACCACTTCGAAGGCCTCTGTTAGGCTTAATAAATTAAATCAGTGAGGTTTTCAAATGTTAGCACAGATTCACCACCAAAAGCTCACATTTCTCATTGATAATTCTATGTGTATGAGATAAAATAAAGCAAAATTTGAACTCAAAAAACAGCTATGCCCAGAGATGACACAACACTGAGAAATGCAGCATGACTGCATCTCTCTACACCTACCAGCTTGCTTCCAAGGTACCGATAAATATCTATTCACATGATAACACATATGCATATGACATAGTGACAAATTATAGCAGCCTCTTCCTTGATTTCTTATGCTCCCTTACCTGGGGTTGCATCTTCTTACATCTATAACACCAAGTGCAGAGAAACCTCAAAGCATTTATAAAAGTGATTTTTAGCAACCCTGTGCAATACTAACACTATCCTACTGACAGAACTTCCACACCTAGGTATTAAAAAGGCAAGGAAAATCAGAAGTGCTGCTTAAACATGCCTTCTCCAGTATCACTAAGGCAAACACAGACAAGAAACCTTATCACTGTAGGACTAAGGAATGTAAAATAGATTGAACAAACAACGGATCAATGGAGAGAAAGGACAAAGTTTTACCTAATAGATCACTGCAAGCACAGTGTGCCAGTGGGAGACACTGGATTAATTGCAATCTATAGGTACAAGTTTAAGGGCAAAGGTAGTCCCATTTTGTTCCCTGAACTAGAAAGGTATGTGTTTAACTCTAATACAGTATCTTCATATAACATTTCACGTTTGAAGATATATTATGATCTTAATTATAAATTCCACAGCATATTTACAGAAGTTCACGTGCAAGCCTAATGCTGGGAGATGAGAATATAACCGTCTTTAATATGCGAAGAAAAGTTGACCAGAGTACTATAATCTGATGAATTCAGTAGTACTAAAGATGAAAAGCCTATTGAGCTTGGAACCAGCAGTTCTTGAAGAGATGCCTCAAGAAAAGCCACATTTTATGGCTACCTTACCCACTGCAGCAGACAGCTTATTACTGAAGTTGATTAATACATTTTCAACAGAAATCGAGGGACTGAGAATTTCTTAGTGTTTTTCGTTTGGTTTTGTGGGTTTATTTTCCATAAGAAGAGACATTCTGCTTTTCTTGAAAAATTTCAACTTACTAGAGAAAATGGAAAACCAAAGCATTTGGATTCTTAAAATTCTCAGATTCCAGCCAAAAAAATGACATGTGACTGGCATGATGTTGAAATGCCACATGCTCTCTCTATCTCTCTGGGCTGGGTTTCCTATGAGAAGCATGGAAAGAGGATTTAGGAGGCTCAACAGGGTGTATTGGGAGGAGGGGGCAGGGGTCAGGAATCCTCAGAAGAGAATGAATGGACAAGGCATTGAACTAGAGCTCCCACATTGTGCTTCAGCAACACTTCTAACCAGACCAGGAGAAGAAAGTGAGGATGCGTTTGCTTTTTTTGGATGGGAAGAAATAAATAGCCTAAAAATTGACAGTTTCTAGTTTTATTGGCTGAAAAGTCCAAAACTTCCACAGGAAAGCCTTCCACCCCCCTCTCTGATCCCCAACTAGATTTGTTTGACCAGGTTTTCTGGGTACTGGTATGCTGGTGCAGTGTTTCTTTTTAGGGAAAAGGAGGAGACTGTAGTCTGTCATATCTGAGGGAACTGGGTTAGAAACAAGAGACAGATGACAAGGGTAGCTGGGCATGGTGTTGGCAGGGTGTCAAGGGGAGCTGGGAGGGGGTGGGAACCATCTGCCTAGAGAAGAAGGGTGCTGAGATGGAGGTAAAGGGGGTGGCAGAAGGAGAACAAGTTTGTACTGCCTTTCAGGAATACTTTTGGTTTAAGTTTGAGTAGGATAAGTGTAGATCCATTCGTAGTCTACACATAGGGAAGTTATTAATCATGCTCAATATGAGCTTATTTTCATTGAATAAAAGGTGGGTGAACTCACAGTCAAGAAGTTAACATTTGCCTTGCCTCACAAGGCTATGGCAATATTGAATCAACCTGCACGGAAGTGAATTTCAGCTACAAAAAAGCTTAAAGTGGATGATTCATGCTCCTTCTAGGTATACATGCCAGAGGGTCTAATCATAGGAATCTGAATGGCAACCAAAGATTCTGTCCTAGGCTTAAGTTACAGTTTCCCTGCATGCATCATTCATGCCAGTATAAGCAGCTTCAGAGAGAAAAGCACCAGGTGTGCCTGTGTCTGTAAGCCTAAATGGGAAGGCTAGTGTAAATCAGATCTCTACAAGTTGTCTGGCCTTAGAGAGTAGTGGCTATACTCATGACAAAAAGGCATACATTTCTAGCTCATAGAAAAGAGGGAACAATGGTCTATACACCAGGAGAGTGAAGAAAAAACCAAATTCACAGGAATAACTGATAAGGAAAGTGGTATTTTCTATGACTGTTCAAAATATTCAACTGAATATTAGTGTTCTAATATAATACTGAGAAATTAGCATCAGACAAAATAACAAAGCATCACAGAGCTGCAGGACACTCAGCACCATCAAAAAAATGACAACCCTGTCAGAGGAACATAACATACAGACCAAAAACAGTCCTGTCAGACACAGAAACATAGAAACGTCTGGGTAGGAAGGGACCTCTAGAGGTCATCCAGTCCAACCACCCTGCTGAGACCAGGGACATCCTCAACTAGAGCAGGTTGCTCAGAGCTCTGTCAAGCCCCACCTTGAATGTCTCCA
>JANIJG010020919.1:29172-41994 GCA_024611175.1 Megaceryle torquata
CTCCCCGGAGCCTTCTCTTCTCCAGGCTGAACAATCCCAGCTCCCTCAGCCTGTCCTCATAGGAGAGGTGCTCCAGCTCCCTGATCATCTTAATGGCTCTCCTCTGGACCCGCTCCATCAGGTCCATGTCCTTCCTGTGCTGAGGGCTCCAGAGCTGGACACTGCCCCATGTGTGCTTGGGAATACAGGTGCCTATAAATTAGCAATTTTTGGCCTCCCCTCTTCCCACACTCAATCCACCAGGCAGAAATGTGTGTTCATGATCCATGAAATACTTATGGACACATCTACTGTCCAGGCACTTCACAAAATCTCTAAGACTGGACCTGTTCAGGAAGTTGTGCTACCTACTTTCATGGATAAAGAGCACTGATAAATACAGGTCTTTGGAGAATTTTTTTGAATGGAAATATGGAAATACACATTTGCTTATCTATCCTCCTCAGGATAAAGGGATGGGGAGGATGGTAAAGGTTGAGTTTCAATATTTTGAGTCAGTCTGGTTTACAGCCAAGTTCCTCACACAGCAGAGGTCTCTGACACAGTCAGGGTACTGACCTGGAGAGCTGTCTCCTGCAGCCTGCCAGAGCCCTAACTACTGGTAGTGGATTCTCAGTTCCTTTTCCCCTTTCTTCCTCTCTAAAGAAAAAAAAAATCATTTTAAAAAACCCACCTCTATGGTAAACTGTAGCTGTGAACACATTGTTTCATTAACATTAACTATATTTGTGAACTTGAAATCAGCATAACATTCAAGTATATGCTGAAATCCTATTGAGGTCAAGCTACTCAGTACAGCCTATTCTATTGCATTATGTGAAGTATTTGCATTAAATATAGACTGAGGGTGATAAGCTTGCATATATGGCAGCTCATTTCTCCTATTTCTGAAATGCATAAAACTCTTCACCAGTTGGAATTCAGGATTCATTCTTTTAATCAGATCTGACTGTACCACTTTCAGCTTGGGAAAAAGACCAAGCAAGAAAGATACAGGTGGCAGATAAGCAACATCTCTTCTTCACAGCAGTAATTTTATATGGTATGATTTCAAGTGTATGGTTTTATTTTAATATGCACTAGATTGAATAATAAACATTTGGGTTATCCCAGTACTAACAGGATAAACCTGGTTCTACTTTTATCAGAATCTGAAAATACTGAAGGGAGAAAATAATTTGAAATCTTATCAAATACTTCCAAACCAAATAAATGTAAGATAAAAGCCATGAAAAATTATCTTTGCTCTGCTGAGCACCCACAGTGATTCCAAGACACCTACTGGATAAACCTGTGTTGGACAGAAGGTCTTTGTGGAATGGAGAAACTAATTGCTGTCATGAAGGCAAATACAAAATTTCATTGTGGGGATGAGTCCAAGTACCCAGGATTTAACCAACCCTCCTGCAGTCAGGCTGAGTAGAAAGTGAGAGTATCCATGTCTGATGTCCTGAAAATATTTTGGCATGCTCTAGCACAATGGCCTGTTTCAACCACCAGCAGCAAAGCCACTGAAAAGCAAGAGATGCCTGAGGATTCCAGCCCTGCCTGGGGCTCCTGCTCACCTATGGGGCCACCCCTATGTCCTCATTTGGGCTGTTAATTGTTCACTACAGAAGGGTTCTGTGTGAGTCCCAGGGGATGCAAGAGCACATCTGTGAGTGATGTGACTGCTCCAGAAATGGAAATGTGTTCAGGTAAAATCATTTGCTCAACACTTGCAGAAATGAATGCTTCCTCTCACATAAAGAGAACTAATTAAAAAGGAAAAGATGAAATTTGTCAGGTAATTTGCTCACAATGATTAATTCAACTAACTCTAAACAACTCCATTATTTAGCCTTCCCATGTCCTACGAGTCTAAACCTCTTTCCCCCACCTCCTAAGCAATCCTGTGCAAAAAAGCAGAGGAACAATTAATATTTTAGCATGAGAGAGCCTGACCTTGAACTCCATTAAGCAGAATGTTTCCATAGTTTCCATGTAATTTGTCATGGATGAGTTCACCTGTACACCAAACAAACTATATTACCAGACTCGCATGGAAAATAAAATCTGAATTGCTGCTGTTTAATGAAAATATAAAAGCCAAAATGAAACTTTAAAAAACAAACATTCACATTGTCTGTAGAAGGCCAAAACCCACTGTATGTTGAGGCCTGTCTCCACAAACTTGTAGGGCTTTTCATAAAGCAAATAGACACCGTGGGATCCCTAGCATTTCTGAAGATGTGATTAAAGCAGAAACACCTTAGGACAAATCCCAAATCCACTGCAATCAGCAGGATTTGGGCCATCGATTTCAAAGGATCATAAGGTTTCATAGCAACTTCTTACAATTTAATTCTAGACCTTTAATTAAAGGCTTAGTATCAGAAGTCTCATTGTTCAGGGCAAATATTAAAGGTTGTCGCTCGCCTAAGGATTTAAAATCTTGTTTGCAGTACTCCTTTCTGCTGCAGGAAAGGCAAAAGCTCTCCTAATAATTCCAGGACAGCACATATGGATAACTTGGCAAGGTCTGGCATCCCACCCTAGAGACTCATCAGATGGCTGGGGCAAACCAGTGGAGGAATAGAGCAAAAGACAAGGTAGCAGCAATGTGGCTTTGCTCAGGTGAGGCGATGCATGCAAAGTGCTTGCCATGGTTGGGTTTGCTTTGGTAATAAGGATGACTGCCTGATAAGCTGTGGTACACTTCACTTGCCAGCATCAGCTGGCAGTGAGCCAGAGGTATAGCAGGAGGATTACAGACTGGCTTTGAGATGAGGGCTTTTTTTCCCCCTTAGCTAAGTGCAAATTAGAGAGGCTGGCAAAAGAAACAAAATGTTAACAAAAAACTTTTCAATCTCTTGGCTGCTAGAAAGGATTAATACATTTTCCTGAAAAGTTTATTTTCTTCTAAATCAGTCAAAGGAGTTAACTGTGAAAAGATAACGAAGAGAGAAGTTTTGGTTATAAACAAACCAGGTCTTTGTGAATGCCACAGTGTATAGCTGAAGAGGAATGTTAGGGTTTTCTCCCCTAAATTTGCAGAAGGAGAAAAGTTCATGCTGAAATACAACTAAATACCTACAAAGATAGAAAAAAGTTTCTGTGCTATCAGTTTCACGTATCCAGATGTGTTCTTCCTACACCTCTTTGTGTAAAAGACATGAATGATCCTCCTTGAACAACCTCTTAGAGAGTACCAAGGAGCACTGAGGACATGTGGACTCCCAGATTTGGGAGTTTCAAAGAAAATATTAGATCCTTTATAAAAAGAAAACAGAACAGATTGTGCCACCCTTTCTCAATGTACTGGTAGCTGATTTAAGAGATAGAAGTATGCTGTTGTCTTCAAACTCGCCTCCAAGCTAGATGAAAACTTCACTGAAACTAGTAGAGCTAACAGAAAAGGAAGAATTTCTACATTAGGACAGCTCCTGAGGCAATGTAAAACATCTTCATTCCATTGATTGCAAAAGGGCAACATCATTTTAATCAGACAATGACTGGTACAAGGAATAATGCTGCAGGATCCCAGGTCCTACCAAGGAGTCAATACCATTTGGAAAAGTGATAAACAAAAAAACTGCTATTACTATGATTGGGAAAGAATAGGTGTGACTGCTTTCTTCTCCCAAACCTGTCCATCTTGAGGGATGTAGTAGTTAATTAGCAGTAGCTAATTTTCTTCTGTCCTTAAGAAAACCAGTGCTTCCTATACTAATTAATAGGCAAAAGTCACTGCAACATAGATGTTTATTGCTACTCTTGGGGTGGGGGGGGGGGGACACCACAAACCAAATAAAAGAAAACAAACAAAAACTAAACTAAAACAAAACTATCTGTAAAGAGCTAATTGTACAGAGTTGTATTAATGTGAATAAAATTTCCCCACCTGTAAATTGTAAAAATCCATCACCAGTTTTGATGTGATAAAGTTGCATTGGTGAAATAAATCTTCAGTGTGAGCATGTGTGTGCCTCTCTAATTTTATTATGGTTTTAGATACTGCACACCATGGTGGGGAAGTGATTGATCTCAGTGATGGTAACTCAATTCTACATCATCATAGAATCGTCAATCTTCTTATACTCTTAAAAAAAGCCTGAATAATATTCTATTGATGTTCTGTAGAGCGCCTGCTTTCTGATGTTGTGTATTATTGCTGCAGCTTCTTCCAAAACTGTAAAGATTTTTATTGTTTACAAAGTGAATTATGCCTTCATATCTTTTTCCTTGCTGTTTTCTCAATTGCTTAGCAACAAGTCTCCACATAGAAAAAAAACAGAGCACTCTTTTCTTTCATGTCATACATCAGCAGGATCTCTAGTACAACAGTGACTTCAGCTTAACACCCAGGATGCATTTGGTCCATTATATTAATCCTGATGTTCTGTAGAGAGTCTATATATGTTAATACTTAAATATTGCCTTTCTGGACCTGTAACTGTACTAGTCCTGGGGCTACAGCTTTATAAACACTATCTTCCACATTCAATGTTTAAAAAACCGCTACTCATTTCCAGTTTTGCCTTTTCAAGAGAAATCAGCCAAATTCCAGAACTTGAGGTAGGTCAGACTTGTGCTTGGTTAAAAGAACTGCATTTACTGATGCAACAAGTTGATATGTGTAACATTGGAAACAAGACTTCTGTAGCTGTAACCAACATATTATAACTACAAAATTAGTGTTATTATTGCTGCTATTTTAGATTCAAACTGCCACAGCTATGCCCACAATTCAATAAACAGTTATGTGTACTTTGACAGATATATCTAATTTCCTTGGCTTAGAGTGAGTCCAATGTCCCAAACTGACTATTATTATACAAAAGTTCAAAGACCAATAGGTACAAAACTTTTTTATGCAGATATTCCATGCTCCCAGAAGTATCTCCATGGGGATAGAGAGTGGATGATGACAGTGCAGAAGTAGTACAGGGGGCAATCAGAGAAAATATCCCAATATTTTGAAAATAAATTACATTTTCTCAAAACAGCACAAAGGGTCAGACTGGAACATCAAGGAGGTGCCATCCTTGCATTAACAAGGGAAAAGCAGTGCATTACCTAATATTATATTCTATCTTTAATGTTAACGAACATCAAGCTGCTATATTCAACAAAATGCATTCCCAAATGGGAAGGTTAAATAGGTTTACAGACTTATATTAGTTTTAGAGTGCACCGAGTCAGATGACTTCCAATAGAAGCTAATGCATCTCAATCAATCTTTAATATAATTTAGGAGATACACAACAAACACCTAGTGTGTACACACAGGCCACAACACTTATGCATTTGTTTAATGAATTTACTAGTGGCTTGAAATTATAACAATAGCATGCTATGGTATTTTGGCTTAATAGAGGGCTTCTGCTGTTCAAGGTGACAGAAGACCCTAAGTATTCACACTGAAACCCCTGCCCCTACTGCCCTGACTCCTTAGTGACTACGTACAACAACTGCTTTGGGACATCCCTTTGCATTAGATAAAATCCTAAAAGGAGTTCCCCCGTTGCAGAAAAATTAAGACATTTAATTGAAAACCTATAGCCATGTCCAAACCAGGACAACTCTTAGAAGGTTGCGAAAGTTACTAAACGGCCCACACTTCCAGTTTATAAAGCCCTTTGATTTAGGATTTGTGTGACAGCTATTCCATCCCTGCTAAATTAGTATGGTGGTGCCTTTCCAGCCTCTGACAGTCAGGATTTAAATGGCTTTTGGAAGTGAGTGCATTTTCCAGATGAGCGATTACTGGCTCCCTTTGTCCATTTCCACAGCTCACATTTTACATTTCCAGGTGCATTTATCTTGTTCATGCTATGTAGAATTTGTCCAGCAAAAGGGAATGCCCAAATATGCTAGTGAAGTTGGGCATCCTTACAGGGAGATCTGAATATTGAATACTGAAGAACTAGAATTATAAAGTTCTTTAAACTTAGTGAGATATTCAGATCCCTTGAGGCTTATTCTGAAGACCAGAGTCATATTTCTTTACTTTAAAATTTGAGCTAATCTCCTCTGGACTTACTCAATGCACTTAGTGCTTTCAGAGCACAATACATGCATTGTGCCACAGTGTAAAAGGTAAGTGAGCAGTAATTGTAAGGAGTTCTGGTAAATGCAAGATGTACAGCAAAACTCCAAGACATAATTAATTGCCAGTAGTCAGCCCTAATAGCATTACTGCAGTGCAGGCACTGGGATATTCCTCTCCTGCCTTTATGTGGAGTGTTAGTTATAGTCACAGTGTCACACATGCTTCAGGTTTGCTAAGTGAAACAGATATCAAGAAGCAATTGTGCTATTCTATACAGTTCAAGTCCAGGACGTTGGATAAAAGTTTGAGCAGAGGAGTAGCTCTGGGATACCCTGATATTTGGTCACAAGGCCCATGTAGGAAATGCCCTCAGGCTCCATCCCTTCAGAAGCAGGACAGAAAATACACAGATTGTGGAAGTCATCATCCGACTCTTAAGTCTTCCCCTCGTTCATGCACAGAGCAATGCTGATTGCCACATTGAGAAAAAGCAGTCAAGAATTCACCTGTCTCTGCTGAAGGTTTACCCTTTCAAAAGCAGGGAGAGTAGAGAAAAGAGGTTATAGATAGAAACTGTGCTCTATACTCCTACAGCCAAAGACCACACAGACCTGGAAACAGATGTGAGTAGTCCAGGAGAAGAGTTTTCAGCATGGTAGCTCTGTTCTCTGCATTACAAAAGACTCTTGACTAGAACAGGGGAAGACTTTCATTTATGTCAGGAGAAACAGAGACTACTGGAGACTAGTTCAAATCACAGTTCAGATGCATACAGGTTGCACAGCCTCACATAGATTACCTGGATCTGACAGGGATCTCAGCTTCCCTGGTTATAAATGGAAATAATCACTCCACTTCTCTTCCTTGCAGAACTTAGCAAGACTGAAGTCCAACGAAGACTACAAGGTGCTACCAGGCAAACGAGGACCACAGAAGCCTCTAGACAGCTGGACCTCTTAACACTTTACACAGAAAACAAAAGCATTTACAGATACACTCAGTGCAGTTGATCTTTGTCCATTCTCCTCACTCTTGTGTCTGGAAAACTGTCGGCATCTTTATGGAAAGGCATATGACCCCCAAGAATAACTTTAAGAAGTACACCAGAAAAGTCTAGCTGCAAATAGCTCTGCCCAATAGAAAAGTCACTTCTAATCTAAAACGGACATCCCTACACACCTCGTGTACAAGGTAAAAGAGATCCTGTGCAAACAGCTCATATTGTCTAACCTTTTTTCATATTTGCCAGCACAGGTAAAGGCAGGATGACTTATACAAGTAGCTTGCTTCAGTACTGTGACAGTCTTTCAGACCTAAAACTTAAAGAACCAGCACCCCAGGCACATACTACACAGCAGCATTTAAGCAGCAATGTGAAAGTCAATATCTTATTTGCAAAGCAATCACAGCTAAGGAAAATATACCTGGAGGGTATGAGCAAGGCAATATGGGAAGAGGAATTGTTCCCCAAGGGAATGTTGCATTCCACACATATTACCTTTACACAGAGTTGATTATTTTCACTCATGTGCAAGGAGGCTGGCAAAGAGTACTTCAATGGCTGTTATTAGTACTGATTTACAAGAAATTTAAAGTAATATTTTAATTACTGCAGGTTGGAAGAAGACATTAAAATGCAGCAATCTGCATGTAAAGATAGACTAAAGAAAACTGTGTTGAGTTTCTAGCTGCAGCTCCCCCTTAAGTTGATTCATCTGATAAACAACTTGGGGTTTGTTGTCTTCAATAATTCTGCCCTGCTTTTGCTCATTTTTTTAATGTAAGTGCAATATAAATGCAACATTTACTTCTCACAGATAAACCGATCAGCCATTGCATATGTACTAGGTTAGGGTTATGCATAGTCCTTTCTTCTTCAACCCAATGGTTCTTCACTTCCTGTAATGTTTCTTTAGGATAATAAACAAAGCTTGGCTTACTAGAGTAAGCCTGAAAGCTCAAAAGACACTTAGTAGAAGAACAAGCACAGGATAAAACCCATACCCATGTACTAAAGAATCATTCACTCATGTTGAAATCCTTCATGACAGGTCAGGGTTCCCACACACAACACCCCAGAAGTCTGAGAGGGGGAAGGTTTGCATCAAATGGAAGGCTCAGAGGGAACACACGGAGACAATTCTGAAGGCATATTGAGACAGCAGAGCACGGTGTGTCAGTGGCAAGATCTCACCTTTTGATCCATTGAGCCACAGGGCAGCTCTGGGTTGGAAGCAGTGTAATGACTGTAGCAAATGACTACAAAGTCAGCTGGGCTTCCTAGTGTGGGCAGGATTACCACTAACTCAGGTATGTGATCTCTGAGTAGAGAGTAAGGTCCTTCCAGTTGTGAAGGTGGGGTATGACTTGGTTGCACCTGTACATATCTACAGGCTTAGTTAGCCAGAGTGGGTCACCTAAAGCCTGTGTAAGACAACATCTAGAATCTTATAGAAGGATTTTTATAGGCATAGTTTTACCATCTCCTTTGGTCCACAACACCTTCAGGAGCATGCTGACCATGGGGATGCAATACCTAGAGTGCTAACTCAGTGAGGTGATGCATTACCTATCCCAATAGAGCTTTGCAGGGTAACCACAGTTTTTTCACACCACTGCAGTGAGCATGCCTGACTCTGCCCATGTAAGGAAAACTGAGAATGTGAAGCAATGAAAAATGTACCGCTAACCTGAAGAGGTGCTTCTAAATTTTAGGGGGCTGAAGAGAGGATGGACAAATCTAGGAGAGATGTTAAGATAGATCCTGTTCAAGCAGTACTTTGGACAGTTTGCATTTTAGCCCAATGTGAGGGAAGGAAGAAAATGATCCATAGTTATTGTCCCGATTCCTTGCTACTAGCTGTACACTACTGTAAGTACTACAGCTGGGTGAGTTGTTCAGAGGAAATTGGTAATTTGACATTGCTGACCCATTTCCATTTCACAAATCACATCCAACATGATTTTATTTTTACACTTATAATTCTGCAACAGTCTTTCTCAACTTCTGCCAGGGTGAAGGCTATGAATTGAACAATAAATAATTCATGAGCAGAGTGTACTGAGTTGTCACCAAATGTAGAAGGTGATGCGAAGGTTCATGGGCCAACTACAAGATGAAAAATAAGTCAAATTTTTTTGGTTAACTTTTACTTAAATATGTTAACATAAGTCTCTCAGATACTATTTTCATTAAAAATGTTTTTAACCAAAAGGTTTATCAGTAAATGTAGTATATTAATTAAAAGATTGTAGAAACCATAAGAGCAAGATCTAAGACATATTTGCTGAAATATGCCTTTGTGTGGATTTCTGTTCTGTATGTGATTGGTACTCCTCAATCAGTATTTTTTTTTAATTACACATTCTTGGAAACAAAAGTGCATGCCAATAATTCTACATCTGATTTTGTGATGTTTGTATTCAAAATATCTGAGTAATTTGCCAACAATACTGAAAATATCTCCATCTCACAAGACTGTATTCTTTATAACCTATAAAGGGTAGAGCCATCAATTTCCAGCCTTATTTGGTATATTACTTCCTTGCCATGTTGCTATCATAATCATAAAATGTGATTGATGTACCTTCATCTACTGTGTCTTTTAGACAGGTTTATTGGCTAAACTACAAATGCTCAAACTCAAAGACCATGTTTCTTTTACAAAGGAATATTTTATCAGCACATTTCAAAATGAAAAATCTATTACAGTTCCATTTCTAATCTGAATATAGATTTAGAATTAGCCTTCCGACAAAACTTTTGCAGAGGTGTATATGCCATATGTGACATCTCAAACTTGTTTCATCCTTAGCCTAAGAATCTATAATTATTTATTTATTACAGGTCTTCAAAAAAAGTCAGGAATAATCTTTCAAACTGGGTTATTTGTTTTACTAATGGCAAGATAATAGATCATGTATCCAGTTTTTATTGCATATGTAAATGTAACTGTATGAGATAATTTGCAGATTCAAAGCAGAACAACAAATAATTATGATGATAAAATAATGTTGGAAAAGGAATTTATCAAAGCCAGTATTTTGCTCATATTATCAGAAAGCAATGTGAATTTGGACTAAGACAATAATGGTCTAACTGCTTATGCTAACAATTATGCCCTGATTTTATTGCTGTTCATGTAAATAGCAGAGGTTTCCAGAGAGAGCTATGGGGGGGGCAGAACTAAACCTGACCTTAGGTTCTAAAAACATGGGTCTCACCCTGTTCAGAAGATTACCACCTGAAAACTTGAAAAATATAAATGATGGGTTGGTTTTGTTGTTTCTGGTTGTTTGGGGTTTTGTTTGTTTGTTTATTTGTTTGTTGTTTTTTTTTTTTTCCTCTTGAGAAGAACAGGAATTTTAATGAGCCAGATGAAAATCTGAAATTAGCCTTTCACTTTTTGCAGAGGTGAAAATTAATGTACCCCATGGCTCTGGGTTAAATGTTGATAAAGTCAAGACAAGGATGTTGCAAATCAACACTGTACAATTATAAATGATGTTACATTTCACTTTCAGAAAAGCCAGTGCGAAGTTTAGCATGAAATTAGCCCATGGAAGAACAGTTTCCCTTTAGAGCAATCACCAGTGTCAGTCTGAGACAGAGAAGGTCAATTGCCTTTGATCCAGTTCAGCTGGGAGATGGAGTAGCAAAACCCACAATGTCAGACAGAAGAGGATGCCATGATGTGATGGGGGCATGAGAATTTCAGTGAGTCTCACACAGAGGATGAAAGGAAGAATATTCCATGGGACAGAAACTGGCAGAAAAAGCTTAAGCAGCACTGTGTAGACTGACAGAAGGAGCAGCACTTCTGAAATGCAAGGGGAACTGGAGAAGACTAGTACTACACCTGTGATGACACAAGACCAGAATTAATGATGTACAATCCCAAATTATTTATTTTAAACCACTGCCACACCCCCCAGAAAGCAAGAGACAGTCTAAGTGTTAAAACTCCAGTGTGACTGAATCAACCATATCCCTAAACAGGGATCACCTGTGCCACCAGAAAAAGCTGGTGTTGCTGCAGGAACACATTCCTATTTCACTCTAGCTGTTAGTTTATGACAAAGAAAACCAATCATTAATGATCAAAGCTTTAGAGGCTTGAGCTCAATTTAAATCTCACCTTCATATTTTCAGTGGCCAATGAACACTACCAAAAAGATCAGAAGAGGCCAGAGGAGAATTAGCCACTGATTCTTAAATTAGAGAGAATACGCAATACATTTCAGTCTCAATTTAATGAAGAGCAAAAGTATGTGGGAAAAGATGCCTCTCATTAAAAACTGCACCAAAGTGAAACTTCAATCAATGTTCTTTTGACATAAAACATCATTTTGCATCAAACCTTTTTCTATTTTTTTTTTTCTTTTTAATGCCATGTGTACTGAGGGGGTGGGGGCACTAAATATCCCTGAACAGTATTCATTCAGCTGGGAAAGGAACAGTCTATTTATAAAGCTATAGAAGGCACAGTAGTGAAGCCTTTTGCACTTTCCATGGGTGCAGGCAGATAAAAGGGCTTTGTGTAAATTTTTTTTTTTTGGATGAGACCACAAGGAAGTTATTTATGCTTCTGGACACATTGGAAGTAAATTTTTGCTGACAATAGAGGCCTCACAGGTATATCTGCCTGCACCTTTATGCAAGGAGAAGAGAAAAGCTGCAGGAAGTAAACAGAACCAGAGACCCTGCCAGTGCAGAGCCTGAGCAGAGAGAGCTGACAAGACAAATCAATAAAGAGTTTGCAGGTGTCTGTAAGACAAAGGCTGCTGCAAAATAAGCCTCTGTTGGAAAGGCATACAGCACATGGTTATATATTGAAAAAAAATTGTCAATAATGTAAACTGGAAGTCTGTCCTTTGAAATGAAAGGGCAAAGATCTCTCAGGGGACTGTCCATGATGGTGAAGATGGTGGAATGGGATGAAATGCAAAGGAGCTTTCAGGGGTAGAAGAGTTTCCTGCCTATGAAAGGGAGAGATGGCATCAGTGAGAGACGCATGTGAGCGAAGGCAGGAAAGCAGGAGACAAAACAGAAGGCAGCTTTGCAAAAATAGCTGCCAGTCAGAGCCGATGGACTGGCAGGGAAGTGTGTGTGTATGTGTGGTGAGGGGCTGCATGAATTGACAGCACAGCAGTAGTTTCTGCAGAAAAGTCATTTTGGAGTGTGATTAATCTGTGTATCCCAAGCACTACCACCAGCTGTCTCAAAACTGAGGAGTTTCTTCTTCTTGAGAGACACCAAGAACAGCAGTTTACATCAGACCCTGTCCTATAGTAGGCCAGGCAGCAGTAGGAGACTCACAGGCATTAATCAGGAAAATGCCTCCTCATTACAGTTCAGAGTTGCCACCAGCAGCGACCAAAGCTAGATTAGGAACTGAAGCACTGTCTTCCAGAGTCAGTGGGGAACAACACAGGGACTTCAGCTGGCTTTGTATCAGGCCTTTATAAAGGACAGAACATAGTGGGATACTGGT
This sequence comes from Megaceryle torquata, assembly GCA_024611175.1. Lineage (NCBI taxonomy): Eukaryota > Metazoa > Chordata > Aves > Coraciiformes > Cerylidae > Megaceryle > Megaceryle torquata. Next base: position 41,701 of record JANIJG010020919.1, read on the forward strand.
AAGTGGGACACTGGATTCAGCTATGCTACCTAAAGGACAGACACAGAAGCATCTAGCAGGAAAAAAAAAAAACAACCCACCACAAACCCAAAACCAAACACCCCCCCCGCCCTCCCCCCAAAAAACCCACAAACAACAACACCAAGCCAAACAAACAAACCAACCCACCAAACAAACAAAAAAAAACCAAAAAAACCCCCACCAAAAACCAAAAGCAAAACCACCAACAAAGCAACCCCCACACTCCCCAACGTCAGTAACTGAGTCAAAGGGACCCTTCAAAACCTGTCTCTA
>JANIJG010020920.1:6486-16755 GCA_024611175.1 Megaceryle torquata
GGGGTTGGATGCAAAAGAACATCACGTTGCTAAAAAAATATCAGGTGGATTGCAATAGCACATCATCTTGGTGAACAAATAACAGGGGGGTTGCAATAGAACATCATCTTGGCGAACAAATAACAGGGGGGTTGCAATAGAACATCATCTTGGCGAACAAATAACAGGGGGGTTGCAATGGAGCATCATCTTGGCGAACAAATAACAGGGGGGTTGCAACAAAGCATCCTTCTGTTGAATGAATAACCGGGGGTTGCAATAGAGCAGCACCTCAGTGAACAAATAACAAGAGGGTTTGCAAATGAGCATCACCTTGGTGAACAAATAATGGGGGGGTTTAAAATGAAGCATCGCCCTGTTGAATGAATAATATGGGGGGCTGCAATAGAGCATCACCTCGGTGAACAAATAACGAGGGGGTTACCATGGAGCATCCCTCCATTGAACAAATAATGGGGAGTTGCAATGGAGCATCATCTTGGTGACCAAATAATGGGGGCTTTCCAAATGAACATCATCTCGGTAACTAAATAACAGAGGGGTTGCAACAGAGCATCCCTCTCTTGAACAAATAATGGGGGGATTGCAATGGAGCACCCCCCTGGAGAACAAATAACGGGGTGTTCACCTACAATACCTGACACAAGGAGTGAGGAGAGGGTGGGAATACCCACCCCCCCCACGCACACACCACCCCGAGCCAAGCTTTTCACCATCTTTAGTGACTGGAACAAATCCGAAGTGTCGACTGCGACCGTGTTGAACATTCAGGGAGACAAATGCCAGGCCTGGGAATAAAGATCGGCTGCTCCCGTTTATTTCCACACGGCAATAATAACCCGCGCCTTCGCTTTATGAAGTCAAATTTGTTACGGCAGATGAGCTGTAAAAAAAAAATTGTGGAGTTGGGGAGGAAAAAAATAGAGGCTATAAATAAATTTGTAATTTTAACATGCATTACCATGTAATTGAGAGGGTAAAGGATGGAGCTGGTGCGGGGTCAGAACTACCTACAGCCTCCTGTGGGGTTTTTTTTGGCCAGGCTATGAGCCCCTGGGATGGATTCTGTTCAAGTCTGATGGTGGCTTTGGCAGGGCATGGAGGCACCCAGAAATGAGCAGGAAAAGGGGTGAATAATATTTCCCCATTGCGACATGGCACAGTGAGCGATTAGCAAGAAAGAAAGAGCCAAAGGGCCCTCTGGCACTGATGGGAGAGGTGGATTTGAGGTTTAAACATAGATATCTATCATTTTGGAGCTGAGGAGTGGTTACAAATTTATCCTTGCTATGCACCGAGGGCTCCAGGAGAGCGACCTGCCCTCAGATGGGTGCTGGGGGGTTGATTTCTGCTCAGGGAGAACAGCTTGCAGCGCTGGCGTGGGGATACTGGGGCTAAAATGGAACCAGTGCAGAGATGCAGCATCCTTTGTGATGGAGGCACTACAAGGAGAAGGGACAGTGGGTCAAAGCGTTTGCAAAGCCCCAGCCTGGTTCTGCAGAGCTGGCACTTGGCAGCTCTTATAAAAAATATAAATCTCCCCCTCTTAATGGTCAGGGTCACTTTGAAGGGGGAGATTTTCAGTGCAAAGCTAGAAAACTCTGGCTGCTGCTCCACGCAATGGGGAAAATCCCCGAAAGCATCTTGCCAGTCCCAAATCCAACCCATGCAACATGTTTTGAGAAGTGGCAGAAGACAGACAGACACATGGACAGAGGGACAACCATCTTTTCAAAGCAGAGGGCACTCTCCACTGGCTCAGGGCTGCTGCAATGTGGCCATAAGCCAGTGGGATTTCAGTATGTTTTGCTAAAATACATTTTGGGGACCATCTCCCCCATCACAGTTTTGCTTTCCTGGCTGCACGCCGGGGCTGCTCACTTTGCAAACGGAGCGAGCGGTGACTTGGGGAGCGTGAACAGCTCCCTCCCATTGCACTCTCCACCTTCCTGTTGCTTATTTTTTTCTGATATTTGATAGAGTCTTTTCCCTTTCAGGTAGCAACGATGCCAGGGTCAGAAGAACCCAGCCCTGCTGCCATCTCGGGCATGGAGAGTTCTGCTATTTATTTACTGATACCCCTCGTTAATCGCTCGCTTGCAAAAGGCTGTCAGGTCTTTTTTATGTCTGGTGCCTTGCATGGCTGTGCCTGAGCTTGCTCACATTTTCAGGAGGCTTATCCAACACAGATTGGAGGTGCATGGTATGTTAATAGGACAATATATATATATTTTTGCATGGAAAAGTAATTTAATAAAAGGGCCGTGTCCTGGGAAATGCGGTGGTTTCATACCCTGAGTGGCATTCCCTCCCCAAGCAGGGATTGAGGAGGGATTCTGATGGCAGCAGCAGGCTTTCCAGCTCTGCCTGCGTCCCCTTTTGACCTCAGCTCCTCCACAGATGCCCTAAACCTTGGGAAAAGCCAAGGCTGGGGAGGCAGAGCTCACCGGGACCCAGCCAAATGTGATCAGACAGGTCCCCTCCAGCCCTCGCCCATCTCCCCAGCATGGCAGGAGCAAGGGGGAGGTGGCAGCTCCTACCTCCCCCCTCCCTGCTTCCCTGCCTGTAGCAAGGCAAATATATCCCTGATACATTTACAGAGGGATTTCCACGGCAGAGGGGCTCATCTCAGGGCAATCCTGGCCAGCACCGAGGCTTTTGGACACCTCTCATCGCCCAGCTCGACGAGAGCAAACAGCAGCCGGCGTCTGTTTAAACAGAGATGCCGTCGGGTGCATCACCCGGCTGTTTACACTCCTGCAAAAGCAATCTCACCCAAGCCTCTCTCAGCTGTCAGCTCCTCTCACGTCTCCTCCGTGCCTCCTAAATTCTCTCCGCTTTCCCTGTTCTGAGGTTTGCTTCCCTTTGCAGTGCACCTCCCAGCACACACAGACCAAAGGGATTGCCCTGGTCACCCAACCTGACCTTGACCAGGGGGAAAATTGCTTTTTTTCCCCCAACAAATTCATGCAATTCCCACTCCCCTCTGCTCCGAGTCACCTTCAGTATTATCACAGACCTACACCAGCTGCATCACCCAGACCTTCCTCCTCCTCACTCGCTTCCAGCATCCCTATACCCGCTCTGCTTTCATGCAGCTTTGCCTCCCCAGCCCATAAATCTGCAGGTTTGAAGCAACTATAAATTTTTTAGATATTGTCAAGGGAGCTCTTACAACGTCTGTATCACCTTGGGCACATAAGATGTTTCATGGAGCGGGGAACATCCATCCATCTCAGAAAGAAGCGTGTGTTTGCTGCTCTAGATGCTGACTTTAAGGACTGTCCATCACCCAGAAAGAATTACAGATAACAGGCAGCACACGCCAACACAAACAGGTGAAATTTGGGTACCAGGGAGGTTTTCAGCTGGGTTTTCCATTTATTTCCACATGTTTGAGGCTCCTTCCCAAAGGTGTAAATGGGATTTGCTTGTTTGCGTGTCTTTTTTTTCCTCCCTAGCAGCAATGTATTTGCCTTCTGACTTGGAAGAAAGGTGAATTATGAAAGCTGGCTTAGCAAGAACTGCTGCAAGCAGCAGAGCAAAAAAATTCTTGGTTTTGACCCAAATTGAAGCCACCTAACTCAATTCCTTGACATCCAGCTATGCAAGACAAGCCTGTGATGGGGCTTGTAGCATTGCTTTAGTGCACGGCCTTCCCAGTGGTGAGGGAAAGGGAAGAAGGATGCTTTTTGTCTCAAAAGCTTCAAAATGAGGATTTTGAGACAACTGACCAAAACAAGCCTGAATTTTGGGGTTCTGGTACAAGTAGGGATGAGGAGCTGTCACATAAGATGGGTTTCCTTAAGGGAAATGGGTTAAAACAAGCCCTGAACTGGAGCTGCTAAATACCTCCTGGGATAGCTCCTTGCTTACCGAGACTGAAGTAAAAATAGAAATAAAAGTATGATTTTATGGGTGAGCCCAAGGGGGGCTCGGTGGTTCATTGCTGCTGCACCAGAGCATAGGAATTGCTGCCAAACTGGGGGAACAAACCCAAACGTGCTCCCACCCTGGGGGCTGCCCATCACCTTTGCCCGCGGCAGATGTAAAAGCAGCCAGAGGATGAGCTCAGATGTAAAACACCCGTGTGGTGGGCATCAAAAATTCAACGAGACAGATCACACTCTGATCTCCAAGAGCATCCTGGCACCACAGGTCCTCTCTTTCTTCACGATGGCCACATTAAGCAACACATTTTGAACACAGCAAAGGTCTTTTGAGCTTAAAAACACAACTCCCAATGCTTTCCACACCACTCGTCTACGCCTGCTCCAACTCCACACGATGCCTTTGGGAGCACCGGGGTGATTTTGCTGCTGGAGGTTTAGCAAAAAGGGGGAGATAAAGGAAAAACAAAAAAGCAAGACCCTGGCTCCTCGAGCACCCCTGCCTATTTTCCCTACAGTAGTTTTTTAACGTGCTCTTTTGCGGTGGGTTTTCCCCCTCCTCCCCTCGTTGCTTCACCTCCCAGCATCGCGAGCGAGATGTAGCAATGCGGCTTGTGTATCCGACTAAAAGATATTTAATAAATATGCAAATCACTCCCCGCATCTCCTCGGGCAGGTGAGGTGCGCGAATAGGCTGTAGTTAAGTATTAAATCCAAGTACCTGGAGAAGAGCAGAATAAACCAGAGATGAAGTTTGCATGGAAACAGGGGAAAGAAACATTTCTGACAGTGGCAGGGAAGCTTTTCTCATTGCAAAACAAACCCAAGACACCATAACACAACCCTCACCAGTCCAGATTTAAGGGAGGGGGAAGAGAAGGCAGCTAAAACTGCACTATATATTCTTATTACAGACCAGACACATGAAATTTATTTCTTATCAGGTCAAGTTCTCCCCACTAGGTTTTTGCAGCATTTCTCAGCCCCCGACTTGCCTTCCAGGACCATCAGCATCTGATTTCTCATCTTTACCCTATTCTGTATTTCCTAGGCCTATAATACCCTTCCTACCAGGCTTTCCTGTTAGATAAATAACGCCAGTCTTCACGATCTCTCTTCACAGACGAGTTTTTCCAAGACAGGCAGACTTTATCAATGCTTCCCCCAAGGAATAAATTCCTGTTTTCCCTCCAGGCTCACCAAAATAAATACAACACAGAGCAAACCTTGAGATGGTGACAGGCAGGCAAGGATGTGGTGGTGTCTTATCACTCCACGTGCTTGAGCGCTCAGTGCTTTTCCCCAGTTTTCACCCCAAACCACCCAAGCCTGAGGAAAATTGTCATCTGTAGAGGACAGGAATAGGAGCACAGCTCAGGTCTGAAGCCAGACTATCAATTTACAGGGTTATCCCGTACAATACTGAAACTGGTTACCACGCTTGGTATTTTTACCCTCTACATCATTAGATTTGGGCAAAGGTTGTAAGAAAATGCTTCTACCAACCCAGCTGGACTTACCAGCCAGAGAACTTTGCCAGTGTGATCCAAATGCATTTCATTCCCCCTTTCTTTGAAAGCACCGAGCGTTCCCCTTGCCAGCTACCTGCCTGCACACAAAACCCTGCCAGATGGCCCACCGCTGCCTGCAGCCAGCTCCTGCCAGTCCCTGACGGTGCTGGACAACAGACCCGGGCAGCCGTGCTCCTGCCAGACTGCTCCTATGGGACAAAGCCCTAAAAAAGAAACTCAGATCCTCTAGAAAATCAGAGGCAGTGACACTTTGCATGGGGATGGAAACCCATCCATGCAGCAGAGCCAGCAGCGGTTTGGAAGAAGCCACACTTTTCATCTCACAGGGTGAGGGCCCTAAAAATGACCCTGAAAAAGAGCCAGAGCTTTCAAGAGAGAAACAACAGCATGATCAAGACAGGAGAGGTTTGGTCAATTGGATGCACAGCTCAGCATCAGCTCAAACCATGGTGCTGGCAGCCAAATATTGCGTGTGAAAATGTAGAGCTGACCTTAAATGATGCAGAAGAGCAGCCAGGTCCTGTGCCTCCCCCCCACCAACCAGAGGAACAAGCAGGCTTGAGTTTTTTGTTTGGTTGGGTTTTGGTTTTTGGGGTTTTTTTCAGAGAACATTGTTTCAAAAAAAAAAATATCATGAATAATAATTTTGGCACTGCTTGGAGCTTTCTCTCCTCTGCTGGCCCCAGTGAACAGGAGCAGGAGGTACCATGTTCCCTGATGCTTTTGAGCAAACCCAGCAATAATAAAATGAAAACGAATCATTGCAACGTGACGTGAAGCAACGAGGAGGCAAAAGGGAAAGAGCACGACCCAGATCACACAGGGAAAATGCCAAGAGGGGATGGGAGCCAGTTGTTTTGCTGGAGCTCGAGATGATAGCCAAGATAGAATTCTGCTTTTTAAATTTTTTTTTTTTGAGCCTTTCAGAAGAGACCTTGCCCTCCTGAAGCAGTTTTACAGCAAAGAGCCGTGCTCAGCACCTGGAGATTCTGGGCACATCCACAGCCCTTCCCAGCACACGACTATTTTCTTTGGAGACCTGACCTTGGTCTGTAATGGGCAGTTTTATGAGGAGGAAAAAGCACCTTGAGGAATTGGCAGAAACCTGACTTTTAGCAAGGAGATCTTGTGCTTTCCTTTTGCTTTCTCTGATTATGAGCTCTTTGGAGATTTGGCCAGACACACGCTCACAAAAGGGGACATTGCAACAGGATGGAGAGCAAGGAGTCACCAGCAACGTCTGACCTGGATCCATTCTGCTCCTCTACACCAGCAATGGGATCTCTTCAAAATAAACCTTCTCCCAGGAGGATTTCCAGCTAAGGAAGTGTGGGAGGGGAAACGTTACTACGGCTGGAAGAGGTGAAGATGAAAGACGGAGTAAAGCAAGGAAGAAGCAGCTGAATTTTAATGATATTTACTTTATTTAAAAGGGAAAAAAACCCTATAAAGCTCAAACCCAAAACCTTGGGCATTTGCATCAGAGTGCCTGGCTGGAACAGTGCCAGGAGAAGGCAGCTGGAAAAAGGCCACGAGAGGAGCTGCCCCTTTGCATTTCAGCTCCGTGCATGAGTTACGGTGCGATTCTTGAGGACGCCGGGCTTATCGCTCTCCGATAAGCCTCTTTTGATAGGTCTGGCAGCGAGATGCGAGAAAGCAGTAATTAAATTTTCACGCAGAGGAAGGTTTCTGCTTTGTGCCCACATTGGGAGAAGTCAGTGTAAACCCTCAGGGTGAACCAACGACAGGGGGATTGCCATTGTGTTTAGGGCAAGGCAAAAATACTCAAAAAATGTAATACTTTTCAGCTCAGCAAGCAAGTGCAAACCTGGGAGCACCTTCTCCCCTTCCAGTATTAATCCAACTGCCACCTTTTTACCCCCTAAACATGCACAGACTTCCCAAGAAGATGATGAGTGGTGCAAACTCAACCTATGTATGCCAAGCAGAGGAACTTGTAGCAAGGTAGTAAAACCAGCACATGCCTGGAAATGGGCTTGGAGATGTGGTTAGGTCCAAAACAACCTTGAAAATGGGTCTGTTTAAGATTTCCAGGCCCTCTTGAGAAGCTCAACTTCATCAAGGACTTGGGCAAGCAATGGGAGATGGGCAAGCAATAGAACATTGTGGCCTAGACGCTCCAAGAATCTCTCCCTGTAGTCAGCCTACCAAAGCCACTGCTTGAATGAGCCTTCACCAATATGTGACAAAGCCAGATATTGTGGGTGACCTCCACTGAGTTGGTCCAGGCTCAACCACCCCACATCCTCCGGGAAATGTCTTTTCCTAAAGCACGAAGATGAAAAAGAGGTTGCCAAATACATGAGAAGTGCAGCATCTCCTCTCAGGATGAACCCAACCCCAACAAATGTCTGTTAGCTCCAAAGTGATGAAAAGCAGGAGAGGAAAAGGAGTAATAAGCTATTTTAAGGAGGAAGATGCCATGTGATGCCCTACTTAGGCAGGTGCTTCCTCAGGACTTGACTCGTGCCTATTTTATGAGGTCTTTTTCTCCATTCTGCCAAGTGCTTGGCTGTCTCAAGGCTCCAGACTTCCAGTCGTTAGAGGCAGTTATCTCTATGCAATTTAATTAAAGTCTAGTGTTTAATGACACAATGTGCTGCTAATTATTTTTCAGTGGTTGTCAGGAGGCTTTATTTATTTAATTTTTTTTTGGTGGTTGCAAAGCAAAATTTAATTACAGCAAAGAAAGCATTGGGGTACTATCTTGAGGGCTTTTGGAAACAAAGAGCCTTGGCTGGGCATGTGGTACATCCAGCTCTGCTTAGAGAGGTCTATGAACAAGAAATACTGCCTGGAGCAAATCATCACCACACAGGGAGAAGAAGCAGGGACCTGATGGAAACCTCTGGCTTGGTCCACACTTGACCAACGTGGTCATAGAGACATGACCAAGCTGGCGTGTGGATGCATCCTAAATTTCCCTGTCATCTTGGAGACATGGTCTATGAAGGTGTGATACCAAGGCAGCAAGCAGGAGTTTTGGGGTGAGATAGAACCTACGAGATGCAAACAACCTGGGACATCACAACTCCTAGCATGAAAACTGGAGACACACTGAATTTGTTCATGCAGGATGGAGCTCCTTGGAGTAACACGGTAAAATACTGACTTTTCTCCTTAAAATAGTTTCCCACGCAGTAAGTCAAGTCCTTCTTTCAAGCTTTCATTTTTTTCAGGGGACAATCTGTTTGCATCTCAATCCGTTTCTTCTTTCAAGCTGAATTATTCCCCCGTTGGAGCCTTCATCGTTCGTAGGCTACCAAACACATTCACCAGCAATTTTAGCGCTCCGAGGATTCGCCTCATCAGCAGAAGAGGGATTTGGGAATCCTGTTTTCCCCTCCCTGCCTCCAAGCCTTTGTCTGCTGGGAGATTTCCCCTCACTAAGCCTCAGTTTCCCTGTAAAGTCGAGATAATGACGCACATTTATTTTGCAAATTGCTTTGATCTCTACCGTTGAAGGGTGTTCTGCAAGACTTAATTACATGTGTCACCACCAGCCTTTGCTGCGCACATTAAAGTATCTTAAGCCGCAGAGGAGATCTGTGCAGAGAGAATTAAATGTGCAATATGCTCGTCTGAGAGCAGAGTTTTGCCGTTTTGAAGAGGGCTGGAGAAGTTTTGCAGCTGATAAGTAGCTTTGAGAAACTCCCTGGCATTTGTACGTCCGTTATTACAGCTTTTCCCTTCAATATTAAATTATATCTGCTCAGCACCCCGCTTCAAGTTGGCAGTGGGTCTAGAAGCAAGAGTTTCTCTTAGCAAAACTCAGGCAGGTTCTGATTTTCTGCAAATAAACCCAACTTTTGGAAGTTAAGCCCCGGTTGGAAATGGTTATTTTCTCAAGATCTTTGAAACGCCTACACACTCGAATGGCACAAGCAGCGCATGGTGACACCCAATAATTACAGCTGGTCAAAACAGGGAATTTCTATCCCAGGAGAAATTCTGACATCCTGAAATTTGCAGGTTTGTTCCAGCTGACAGAGAGATCTCATTGCAAAACTGCCCACGGACGCAGGGGGAGGTTCTGTTTTGGAGCAGCACCTCTGGGTGATGTTACAAAACACTTTTTGCAAAGCGTTAATATTTTGTTAGCACATGATGTGATAGTGGCCGAGACATTAGAAGTGTTGTGAAAGCATAAAAAAATACATTAAATACCCCAAATCTGGGTGATTGAGGGGAAGAACCTGCAACAAGCCAAGCTGGATGATGCATTTCCCCAGAAGCACGGCCTTGATGAGATGAATATTGCAAAGACATCCAAGATCATTTGCATTCTTCTGCCCACGACTTTCCTCCTCATCAGCCATCTGCTACCCTTGAAGGGTTCGTGTTCTTTAGGGAGAGGTTTAGTTTCCAAGTCTGGAAACAAGAAGAGAAGCTGGAATGAGAGCAGTGAAAAAATCCAGGAGGAATTTAGAGGTCAAGGATGGAGCCCAACCCAACATGCTCTGAACAGCCTTCTCCTAAAGGCTATAGCAAACACAAAGAGAAAAGGAGGAAAAAGGCCCAAAATGGGGGGGGGTGGGGGAGGAGAAGGGAAAATGAGGAAGGGAAAGGAAGAGCAAAACTCTTCCCAGGGAAAAGCATCCCATCCCCAGTTCCCACCAGCATGGCATTGGGCAGGGAATACAAACTTTGTCATCTGGACCTCTAAACACCTGTACGGAAACTTCAACCTACTGCTAGCAGCCTTGAGTTTCTTTGTTTCCTTTTATGAATCCCTTGCAAATATTCCTCAAACACCTAAGAGTAAACCACTTGAAAACCACCGTTATAGATTAAAATAGTCTCAACAGATAAAATTGTGTTTAAAA
>JANIJG010020920.1:29435-40131 GCA_024611175.1 Megaceryle torquata
AAAGGGATAGAGAGACACCAAGACAAAAACAGGGCAAACTCAGGAATAAAACAGCATCCTACAAGCTGGGGGTAATGGGGTAGTTTTAGGGATGCTGAGCACAATGGCATTAAAAAAAAAAAAGGGAGAAAAAAAGGGGGTATTTTCCAGTTTTCAGCTCCTTGCCCATTGTTTTCTTTCTCTTGGCTGAAGTTGGTGTTCTCCTTTTTTCCCCCCATGGGATGCTCTTCTCTGTGTTGGGTGGTGTGTGCACCATGGGGAGAATTGAGCAGGGGTTGTCTCTCTAAAAACCTCATTTTCTTTCTGCCATTGTCCTCAAGGACCATATTTCTGCAGAGGAAAAGAGAATTCAAGCCCAGATAAAGTAATAATAATAATAATAATTAAAAAAACCCTCTATAAACGGCCCCAAATAAAAAAATTTCCTGGGGAAGGAGAAAAAAATCAGCCTGAAAAACCAAAGGAGAGCTAGAAAAATGCTTCAGCACCCTTCATAATGCCTCAGGAGGGGGAGTAAGAACAGCAAAACCCCTCAAGATCTATTCCTACCCTTGTCCCTGAAGGACATCCCTCGTGCAAGTGCTGGACTTTGGTAATTGCTGTCTCTAAATATCTACAGACAAGGGCCTGCCCAGGCAGCAGAACCCCACTGTCAGGTTTGTCATCTTTCACCAAGGTCATTTAAGAAGAAGGAAATGTCATTTACATGCAATTTTAACTAAAAAACCTCATTCAGATGTGTCAGTTAAATTGGCTTGCTGGGAATTTCTCCCCCTTCAGTGAGAGCAGGTTGAGTCCTGGTGCTCCTGTAATAACTCCTCAAATCCAGTTACAGGTTTCAGCTGGTTTTATGTATTTCCCCCCACCCCATCTTCAAACCAGACCAAAATACATCAACCCTTAACTTTGGAACCACCGGTAATCTCAGCGATTTAATTCTGTCTCGAGGATGCTGCCGAGACAGGGGCTGAGCGACAGCCGGGGGCTTTCCGACGTGACCACACGCCTCGATCGGCAGCAGCAGAAATCACTGCCAGCCGTTCATTATCCCACCCTCCCCCACCCCCAAATATTGTGAGCAGATGTGATGTCACCTCTGCACACCCATCAATCACACCTGCATAATCAGAACAGTTGATTGACAGCTTGGGATAAGAGAGTAAACAGATACACTTCAGATAGTGCTTTCTACCCATTAAAGTGGGTTTTGTTTTTTTTTTTTTTATATGAAAGAGAAAAATAATACAAGGGTTTTAAGACTTAGGAAACAGAGAAACAGCTTATTCAGTGCAATCTCCTTCCCAAAGCTGCTCCGTGTCCATCTCTGTCCAATAAATTGGGTTGAGGGAGCAGTTTATTGTCAGGGATGGAAAACCCTCTCTGCAAGCAGCTTTTCATCAGGACATCCAAATAACAACCGATGAAACAGCTCAGAAATGCTGTAGGGAATTTAGAGGTGCACTGTGGTCCATCACCATCAAGCCTTTAGAGATCAAAGATGCATCATCTATAGGCATCTGGTGACAATGGACAAGCTCTGAAGGATAGGGACAAGTGCCATCCCAGCATCTCCTTAACATCAACCCCTAACTCCCAGCTCTTAACCCCTAGAAACCATTATCAAGAAGGAGACCACCCAAAAAACCCTGCACATCAAGCTCTGTCTTGCAGCTACCAGCTGCTGGGTCACAAAGCAAACGGGAGGACCCACCAAAGCAGCAACTGAAAGTATTTTTTGTGATTTCAAATGCTTTTCATGGGGACATCACCTGAACACAATGCAGTGGGATCCTTCCAGGGGAACATCAGCTGCTGATGCACCAGCTCCAGCCTGAGGCACAGAAATTGGGCACTGAGGGGCTTGGTGATGCCATGGGGATGAGTACAGCTTGTCCTCACTCTGTAACTACTGTGTGATCACTTGGGAAACCAAGAATAAAAACCAAAATTCCACAACTCGATGGTCCTTTGTAGCCAGCAACTGGCCGTGAAGTCTTCCAGCAAAAGCAGGTCACCTTCTCAATGACATTAAATAGCAGTTTGTTAATGCTGGGACAGAGCAGGTTTGGGATTCATCCTTCTCCACCTTCTGTCCAAACTTAAACATTAAGTCATTTTTATTCAACATACGTCCAGTGCGGATAACTCTGACCTCTCAAACTCACATCACCCAAATGCACATGTGAGATGGGACCATCACGGTCCTTGATGCTCAGCAACCTCCTCTCCACCTGAGTCATGCTCACATGACAGGGCTTCACTTAAATCCCCAGTACAAGCCAGTCTGGAAGCAAGATAAGCCTTCAAAGCCCCAGGTTTTGTCATATCCCATCCTCAAAGCTCAACCTCGTGGGTACCAGAGGGGTTTTCCTTGCACCAAAACACCCAGGAACTTCAAACTGACATTTCCCTGATGTGGAAAAGCTGAAGAGCAACAGATCCTCCCCACAAAGAAAAAAATACAAACCACCAAACCAAGGAATTAGCGGCTGTCTTGCAGATCATATTTTATATTTGTGTTCAGATAAACACGGATGTTGGCTCCCTGCCCAGGCCAGCAAAAGCTTTTATCTCCCAAGAAGCACCAGGGACCGGGTGAACTTTAAAAGAAGTTAAAAAAAAAAAAAGCCTCATCATTTTCCCACCTCCTCCCAACACCTCCCTCCTCCAGCCAGGGACCATTGTTGTTTCTTTCTTTGTAGCAAGTTCATTGCTTAAAAATACCACTTTTTTTTTCCAGCTTTTTTTTCTTTCCTTTTTTTTTTCCCCTCCCTCTTTTTCCCCAATTCCTCATGCTAATTTATGGAAATCAAACGGCGCCTGTTCCAGACAGGGATAATAAAGGAGATGTATTAAAAGAGGGGGGGGAGCGCAGCCGAGGAGGGGCTGTAAATACTAATTGTTCTATGCGGAGAAGGCGGTTTATTTTCTTGTTAAAGGGAAGGTTATATTTAATTAAATCTGCTTGTTCTCTGCTTTTAAACGAGCTCCGAGATTCCGTTACCAGGCTGGAGGAGGATGCCTCTGTGTGCCCTCCTTCCCCAGGGACTGCTGATGTAAGGGACAAGAAGGGACACACTGGTCAGATCCTGCTTGCTCCAAGCACCTTGGTGAATGGGTGAGCACCCATGTGTGAAAGGGGATGAGTCAGGGGCAAATGTGAGGAAATTTTTGTTGTGTGGGGTTTTTTTTCCTGGGAAACTCCAGCAGTGCACATGCTTAAGTATCGTATTCCCCAAACATGCCACTTTTGGACCACACACTGGGATGCAGCCATGCCAAAGACCTCTTGGAAAGGAGCACAGACCCAAATCCAGCCAGGAATTGGAGGAAAAAAAAACCCCAAAACTCCTTTGCCAGCAAATTGGGAGAGACACAGCCCGTGAAAAGCTAGAGATGCTCCGGAGGAGAGCATTTACATGTCTCAGCTGCTGCATCCCCGTTCAACCCAGCGTCGCCACTGCAGTTGATGGTCCCTCCCCTCTCATCCTCCTCAAATTCAGATTTTGGGGTGGGTTTATAGCTTTGATTCTCTTCCAGGTAATTAAATACACACCGCTCGCTGCTGTGAGGTGAGGTGTTCCCACCCCCTCGGATAACATCTCGGATCATTCAATTCTCATTGCTCCAATAATCCAGATCTAATTTGCCGTGAGCCCGGCGCCGAGTCTTTCGGCACTTCATTAGAGCGCGTGAGCAGCATTTCATTACCCCAACCCCCGACACCAGCCCCAGCAAGTTTCCCTTTGGAAAAATCCAAACTAAGAGCCCGATTTGCAATCCAGGTGATCCCCAAGGATTGGGCGGGTTTCACAAGACGATTTTCGGTTGCATGGGGTGCAAAGCTTCTGCCGTATGGATATGGGTTTATCCTTGGTGCTCCACCAACTCGTTTTGGCTTCCCCCAGTGGGTCCAAAAATGAACATACTTTTCTCAGGATACTTTTTACTCCTTGAAGCTTTATATGAGCCAGACCCAGCAATTATTTATTCCTGGAAATATCTATTCCCACAGGCCAAGGGACCCCATTTGTAATTCACATGCAGCCATTCTCCCCCCTACCCCCCAGTCTATTTGAACTAGGCTTTATAGTGCACAGAAAAGGCTGGAAAATATCATTATTTTCCATCAGAAAAAGCTCACCTTTAGGGGTTTTTTGGGTGGAAAATGATGCAAATACTTGCGGAGGGGAATGTTAAGGGAACACCTGCCTGGATTTGGAAACATCAGAGAGGGTAGAAAGTAAAGTCAATCCCTTCAACAAATTGATCATTATGTGGATTTGGGGAAAAAAAATAGGGTTATTCTGCATCTAATCCAAGTCTGGAGAATCTCCCACGTGCCTTAGATGCAGCTGATTTAAGGGCTCGTGAGGGTGTTGGATTAAGACAAGCCCTCATTCCAGGCTCTTACAGCATCTCCTCTCCGCAGGCGAAGGGACAGACAAGGCAAGGAGAAAGGAAGATGGAGTGATACGAGGAAGGGGGAGCGAGCACGAGCGCAGGCTGGAGTTATTTATAGGACGTGGGTTTGTGCGGGAGGAGATAGTGATGCCAAAAAGAGATGGTAAAAATAATCCCACAGACAGGTGCCGCTGCCTTGGGGATGAGGCTGCTACCAGCGACAGCTTGGGGGAAGTGCAAGGTAAGGAGAAAAGGAGGGGAAAATAATCAAATAATAATAATAAACAGAAGAGAGTTGCATTTCTCCGCATCATCTCTCACCCCCATACAGAGAAACCTCATCCTTTACAAATACGTTGCACCACAGAAGTGGGGGCTGCACTTTATGGTCTTTCCTTCTCACTGTAAAACTGGGGTGAGCTGATGCTGCTGGTTCAGGTTTGGGGGAGCCAAGAGCTCCCTGTAACCCAGATGAAGTACCTTGTGAAGGATTAGATACTGGGGACAACTCCTGACTGATTCCCAAGGGAAGGGGAAGGAAAATAACCTCCTGGATCTGATCACAATTCCCTGCACATTTGGCCCCACCAATGGAAACCTGAGTCCTGAAAACCATTTTCCACAGCAAAGCTTCTGCTCAAAACTGTGTTATTAAAAAAACTTGATTAACTTAGCCTTCAAAACTCTTACCCTCCCTGCAGGGCGAGGGGAGGGAAGCCAACAAAACCCCCACATTATTTTAAGCATCAGATCCATTTTGCCTGGTATTTTGCCATCAGCATCTCTCCTGGAGATATTTGTGCTGCAGGATTGAAGTGGGGAAGGGATCACTCCAGACCCACGTCTGTCCTTCCCCATCCCCCCATGGCATGGATGCAGCTGGCACCTCATGCTTTTTTATAGATATCTATAAAAATATATCTACAAAATAGATAAATATATTTTTTAAAAATCAGTAAAAATAGGAAAGGCCACCAGAAACAGAGGAGGAGATTAATCATGCTGCACAAGGAGGGGGAAGGCAGCACGCGTTCCAGCTCCAAAGAGCCGCAATCGGATAATCAAGGCGAGTGCCGGCAGCAAAGTGGCATCTCAACGTCTTGTTATTCCTTCTGCGACCTCCTCCCCTCCCTCCTATTCCCCCCTCCCTCCCCCCCCTTCTTCTTTCCTGCATGAATCCATCTCCTCGCCCTCTTTTCAGAGCAGCTTTCATCAACTTGTCACCCAGCGACAACAAGCTGGGCTGTGAGCATGATGCAAAAAAACCCCAAACATCCGTAAAGGATAAAAAAAAAATAAATCTAGAGCCACCTAAAGCCTGATGCTCCATCCCAGTAGCACGAGACCTGGCAATACGGTCCTAAACTGGCAGAGCTTTTGGCTGGAGGAGCTGGTGGTGGCTGCTCACACCCGAGAGCAAAGGGAAGAGGAGAAGCGAGGAGATGGGACAAGCCTTGTTGCAAGTGTGCAAGAGATGATGGGCTCAGCTTACATTGAGAGGAAAAAGCCAAGTTGGGCTGTAGCACATGCTGGGATGGAATTAATTTTATTTGCAAAGTAGAAGGAAAAAAAAACCCAACAGCAACAAAAAAAGCTCACTTTTCACACTCACTTTTTTTTTAATTATTATTATTATTTTCCCTGTTTTCTGTTGGCCTAGGAAATGCAGAAGGATGAGGACAGGAGAGATCTCCACTGCGCTGGCTGCACGGTCCCACGCCTCCGCTGACAAGGGGAGGACAAATGAGAGCGTTTAGGCAGTAATTAGGCAGTAATGACCTACTTGGAGGTCTGTACCGTGCAGGAAATAACCTGAGCTGGGAGTCAGACGAAGTGAGCTTGAGTGTACTCAGCAATCTATCAGGTTATTGCCAGCTCGAGGGGAACTGGCAACTGAGTCATTAACCCCATTATGGTCTCCTGCTTCTTGCAGATACCTCTTTTAAATAAAAAAAATCCCCCACTTCTTTAAAAAATACCCCAACCCTCCATTCCTCCAACCTGGGAGCCACTGGGCTTCTTTATCCTCTTCTAGTAAAGCAAAGAGACATCCCCACAGGTGCTAGAGGATGTACAGCTGCCTTTCCATGCCAAGAAAAAAAAAAAAGAGGAGCTTTTAGCCCCAAATTTGTAGCACTTGGAGGCTTTTCTGCATGTCTGGTGAATGCCCCTATCCCCCAAACAGCCTTTTGCAGTACTTAAGCATCTTCCCATTGCTATATATAGATGCTCTTACTTAGACGGAAGGAATTGATTGTACTTTGGGGGTGGAGGGAAAAAAAAAACCCCAAAACAACAAACCACCACATCTTTGTCAAGTTTCACATTTATATCCTGCCAAGCTCATGCAATTTTATTGAGGGTTTTGGCACGCTGACTGAGCTGTAGCAAAACTGGCTCTTCCTCAAATCCTTCTCTGCCAGGTAAGATGCTCACCTGGCTCCAAGTGACCACCCCCTAGAAACCCAACTGGAAATGCTCAGCAGGGCCCTGGTTGCTGGTGAGGGTGTTGGATGGGATCCCATCCTCCTGCAAAGAAGCTTGAAATAACATGAGCTATCCTGTGTGAGGTTTCTAGTAATCCTGGGGGTTTTTTGGCAGGGAAGGCTGCAAAGACAAACCCCCACGCTGTGACAGAAGCAAGCATTTCCAAGCCTGGCACCAACAGAGCTTTGAATCCAAGCTCAAGACTTTGCTTCCTTCCAGTTGACTTGCTCCTCTCAAAGATACCAGCAGGACACGGGCAGCTCGCAAGCAGTAAGGGGAGTAGACCGTTCCTATACTGACATCTTTGCCATCCTGACATCCAACTGAAAGAGAAACCCAAGTCTGGCTTCACCTACACCACCAGAGATGTCTTTTAGATAGTTGCATCCAGGCCATGACCTTCACACTCTTAATAGTCAACCAGGAAAAGAGGAGATGTGTGAGCATGAAAGAAAAAAAGAAAAAAAAAGTACATTAGCCCAAGATCACAGCACCCTAAAAACACTTATTTCTCTCTGCTGGTCCTTAAGGGAAGGTGTACAACTTAAACCCAGGCAAAGTGCTTCCTGCTCCCACAGCATCCCATCTCCCAGAGCTTCAGAGATCAGTCCCTCACCAGGATTTCACAGACCATGGCCAGCAGAGATGCTCACAGCACGGAGCATCCTTAATTACCACTACACCCCGTTTACTCTCCGGGGTAGTATCATCACTGCGGCGTCACCGCGATGCCTCATCACGGCGTTAATACGCTGTGACTCGCACGACATCTGCTCTGCCGCGCCGCCAAGCCCCACGCCCGCGTATTAACGTGACCGAAGCCGGTCCTCAACCTGTCACCACACCTTAAAATCAACGGCGGGACGACTCCGGGATGCACAAGGCAGCCTGCAAAGGGCGTGAATAATTCATGCGCGAGATGCGGAGAGCGATGCGACATCGCCGGTGCATGCGGCAGGGATCCCGTGGGGTCCGGCAGCGGCGCTGGAGCGGAGCGAGATAAAAAGCACTTGGCAAATAGATCAGTTGCCAAAGACGACAGGAAGAGAAAGCTTAAATGATGGTAAACAAATATATATATATATAAAATAAAGCAAGTTTGGGCTTGGGGAGGCATTCACACCGGTTCCCAGAGGTGCATCCTTGCGTCTGGGCGCAATGCTCCAGGATGAGCAAAGCTTTTGCTTCCCACGAGGAAATTGCTCTTTATTTTGTAGGATGATGAGCTTTAGGTGCACCACAGGGGCTGCTTGAGTCTGTACGCTAAAAACCCCACCCAAAACCCACAAAGAAGGGACCCTGCTAAGAGAGGAGACCCAGCACATGATGGGGCAGGACCTCAGGCAGCACAAGCTCCATAGCGAGTGATTATTCTCCAAAAATACAGCATTTCTCCCCAAATGTTTCCTCTCCCCAAAGTCTTTTAAATCCACATAACACAGGGCAGGTAAACAGCCCTGCAAATCCCACCCGCTTGAGACAGAAGGAAAATGGGCTTTGTCTTGCGCCACTTGCACTCAAGAGCCTCCCAATTTCATTTTCATTTATTTTTCCTGTTTTTTCAGCATATGCAACCAGGAGGTTGCATATAAAGTGTTATTAACGACCTCGACACAGACAAGGGTGGGGTTTGCATCACATCCTGCAAGCACCTCAGGAGATATTTGCTTCTGAAGCCTCTGACCCTGTGAGTGGGCTTATGGCCAAATTACAGAGGGTTATTTCTCACCTTTGTTCCTTCCCAGATGCCAGATAAGAGGCTGAGCAGGAAAGGAAGATGAGCAAGGTCAACCAGGAACCTTTCCAAGGGTTGAACACTAAATCAACACTCTTGAGCTCAGTTGTATGAAGCTTTTTTGGGATGCTGGGACCTTTGGGCAAAACACAAGCTGGCAGATCGTTGCATTACCCAACTGCAGCTTTTTCAGTGCCTGCAACATATAAAGAAGGTGCTCTCTGAGCACCAACATACCTCTTTCTGCTGGAAAAAAAGGAAAGGAGAAAGACTTTTGTGGGCATAATCCTGGTGGAGGAGGTAAGTGCATGGTTACCTCCTTGTCACGAGCAGAAGTGTCCCCAAACTGGGACATAAATAACAGGGCTGGGTATGCAACCAGGAGTCAGCAGCTCCCTGTAGCCTCACCAAGACTTTCATTGCCACTGCCACTAAAGGAGGCCAAAAGGTCATGGACAAGCCACATCACAGGTTTTGGGGTCACGAAAAGCCCATAATCACCTGAAGCACCCCTGAGAAGAGGGCAAGAGGTTGCTCCCAAGTCAACAAGTAAACCCAGACTTGCATTAAAAGACCACGAGAGGTGATGGATTTGCATCAGTAAGAGGCACACCGGCTTCCAGGCGCATTTCTGCTCATTCCCAATTTCAATTTCCTCCCATCACCGGCTTTGCTTTCCAAAGCAAATAATTTGCAACTACAAAGCTGCTCCATTTTGACAATTTCAGAACATAAAAACCTATTGCAATCACTCCGAAACGTCTTCAAAGCGGCGCCGCTGTCAGTCAATCACCCTTCCCTACCTTCACAAAGGTACTCAGCAGAAAAAAAGGATCGTCCAAAACCACTGACAAAATTTAAGCTGCTCTTCTTGTCTCCCAAATCAAAAGATCTTTTGTGAAGACTGAACCACTTATGAGGCTGTATTCGAGGGAGGGTTTTTTTATATCATGGGATCATTTGGCTCCGTAGACAAACTTCTCCTTGTGACCATAAAGACTAGGAAAAAAAAAAAACCAAACCAAACAACCTTAGGGCTTAAAAAAAGAAATAAAAATCAATCCCAAAACCTGTTTTTATCCTCCTGACCATGTGCCACATCATCTCAGCTCTCGCTGGTGGAGGAAGATGATGGGAAACATCAGTCCCTGGAGCACCAGGCATGAAGGTGTAAAACAGGCTGCAAGTAGAGCCAGTCACAATCTTCAATCTCCTTTTTTTTTTTGGGTATGAAAAATTGTGTTAAGCTAAAATTTGCACAGAATTAGGAACCCTCCACGCTTGTAATTACTTACTTTAATGTGCTGTTTGACAGCTCTCGTGATTGCTGTGGGTTTAAGGCTCCCGGCATCTCATCATCACACGAACGGCTCAGGCTCTGAGAAGAGAAATGCCAATTTCTCCCCCTTGTGATTGCACAGAAAATCTTGGGAATTCAACCAAAACATGCCCCAGCTGGAAGATAAACAGGGAGACCCTCCACACACTGGGATTCCTCCTCGTTATCTCTGACCCCAGCTAATTCCCAGCAAGCCAACGCTAAACCATTTACCGCGTGAAACGGTGCGTCCAAAGGGACTCTTTAGTTCTTTCCCCTCTAACCAGATTAAGCAAAGCAGCTCTTGGGCACGCTGGGAATCCCAGCCGGCGCTCACCGGGGTCAGAACCTCCTGTGTCAACCCATGGTCGAGGACTCACTCCACTATTGGAAAGGAATATGTAAGGTTAAGAAAAAAATTATGCATCCGTAGCTCTGAGCATTGAAACCAAGAAGAGCCTTGTGATATATTCAAGAGGGCAACCAAACCCCTCTTCTTAGCCCCCCTAAACCTCAATTTCTCCATCCAGAGGGACAGAAGAACAAGCCATGGCGTACACCACTTGGGTTCAAGCCCTCCAAATCCCCTTGCAAACCTTTTAATTCCTTGTTTCTTGTGCAGAGCACCAGAAAAACGTGATCGAGAGTCCAGTTTTGGGCCCCTCACTCCAAGAGGGACATTGAGGGGCTGGAGCGTGGCCAGAGAAGGGCAACGGAGCTGGGGAAGGGGCTGGAGCACAAGGGTGCTGAGG
>JANIJG010020921.1:103686-119441 GCA_024611175.1 Megaceryle torquata
TGCCCTTTCCCCAGACACCCCCCCTGCAATCCACACGGACCAAAGCGGGTAAAAAAAAAAGCCCCCCCCCCCCCCCCCCCCCAAACAAACAACAAAACCAAAACAAAAACAAACAAGCAAACAAATATTATTACTTTATCATTCCAAGGTAGGCATATTCTAATAGAGGACATCAAAGGTGGTACAGCCTCTAATATCTACTGGAAGATCCAGGTTGCAACAACTGAAACTACAGCAATAGCTTTGTTTCCAAAAAACACACCTTAAACGCAAGGCAAATCTATAGTAATTTCTAGGGGGATTTTCAGAAGGTCACAGAGTGGAGAAAATTTCACTTACACAGTCCCAGGAAATGGTCCAATGGAAGAGCTGCTTTATTAAGCTCAATCTACAGCTGCAACCTAGAAAAAGGCTTCAATACAAAGGAGAATTCTTTTCCAGCTGTACTCTCATTTTTACTGGGAAATCTGCTGGCAGAATAATGCAAAAATGTGTTTAAAAATGCTGAATGACAAGAGAACCTAAGCATCTACTGGTTTTATAGAAGAGAAAGAAACAAAATTCTTCAAGAAAGAAGAGTGTGAGGCTGGGGGTTTTTTTGCAAGTTGGTAATACAGACAACTCAGTAATCTACTGATCTTTCTAGAAGGTTTAGAACTCTGTTGAAGCCACAATAGTATATAAGCAGTATGAGTTTGTGCAGGCTGATTTGTGTTTCAGCATATTAAAAAAGTTCTTTAGCAGGAGGAATACATTCTAGGATAAAGTTATCATACGTACATTTCTTGAGGCTGAAGACTTCAGCCTTCTCTCTGTAAAATATAATGCACCACAATACTTCCTCCTCTACTGCAAATACAGAGCAAGACTTAAGAAAACAGCTCCTGAACAGTCAGAAAAACTTTTACATATTTTCTCAACTATATGAGCACTTTAATATTTTGGCTTATTTTAGTCTGAGAATTTTGAAATATTTTGTTCTCCAAAAGCCACCCAATTAGAGCTAAATACTTTCATTTACTGCCCCATTTGCTTCTACCTAAAGTCACATGATACAGATCAGAGTTACAACAGATGATTTTGCTTAAATATTTTTATATTGATAGAATGCTGAAATGCCCCTTCCATTAATGGTCAATTATAGCTATGGGAAAGAACCCTGTATTGTACAACTGTGTTCCCAAGGCCACTTCCTCCTAGAAATGTTCAGGTTGAAAAGAAACCTCAGGGAAACAATGGGATTAAGCTCTCTCTAAATATTGAGAAACACAGAATAATAAAACTGGAATATTTTGCTACTTGATGCTAGTTGCTTGAGCTTCAGTCACAGCATCAACTCTTCATATATTTGGCATCACCATACTTCTGCAACAAGCCTTTTTTTAAGTAGAAATAGAGCCTTAAAGAAGTTTCAGAGAGTATCAGGTAATAATTCCAGATATTGCCAATCTACAAGTTCCTCTGAAAATGCTTGTTCTCTGCTTGTGCCTGTCTGACGTGGCATAACATGCAGTGAAATCTGTAGGAAAGCAAAACAAACCAAAATTCCTCACACCAAAATAAAGTTTTCAAAGAGTTAATTTATATTTGTGTTTACTAGGGACCACCACAAATAGTGGCAAGGATGAAAAAGAAACTGTAATCAGTAAATCTGGGGATTATTTGGGGGTTTATTTTGTATTCAGAAATTGTAGTTGTTTTATTGTCCCACATCAACAGATGTGAACAGTCACGATGCTTCTAGAAATTACTCATAAACATATTCATTTAACTTCAACTGCCTTTGCAAATGGCAAACTATGATAGAAGCTCTGAAAATATAGACTGTTTTTTTATCTAGCTTTAATGAAAAGGAAGAAACTTCAGAAACATATTTCTGTACTATACTGATTTAGTAATGAATATATGAAATAGATTTTCCATTGAGAAAATATTTCAGTTCTTTTACTCATACTGATAAAGGTAAAAGACAATGCAAGTTAAACATTTGTCTTTCGGTCAGTGAACACTAACCTAAGCATAATTTGGACAAATTCTGGATCATTGCTAAAATAAACAAATCTTTACTCATTTTTCATGCTCATTTATTCAAATACATCATCTGCCAAGGGCTGAGACATAAAAATTCAGAAGCAGTAGTTACTACCCTTTATACACAATTTGTTAATGACTAAATTCATAGACAGGCAGCAACTAGCACAGTTTTATGCCTGAAATCATTTGACTGGGTTCATTTCAGCTGTCACTGAGGATGTGACCAGCATACTAATTCTGTTGAACACAACCTACTTGTACAAGCTCTTCCTGTAAAAGCATCTTTTCTTGAAATTTAGAATTCAGAAGTGTGTGATAGTAGAGTGGTAAAAAAGAAAAAAAAAAATCAAAACAAAACCACCATAAAACCCCCCAAGGCTAGAAATAGGATATTCCTAATGAAGTACTAATGACCAAAAATACTGGCAAAAATCTTATGTACTCACTTGATGTCAGTGGGCTCCTCTGTATAATTCTTTGGCCAGCAGCTATCTTTGTAATGCACAAAAACATCTATAAATGCATATTATAAATGCACATTATCAAACACACAAGCACATGCAGTTATAGAAGTCACAAGGGTTGTCTATACCATATAAAGACTGAATCTGAGACAAATGAAGATTGCTTACTCTAAGTCAGTGCAAAAACATTAACGTACAACTAGTGTTTTACTAAATATTTGTATTTCTCACATAATATGAAAAGAGAAATCTCCACATTTTACTTACAAGCATATTTTTATAAGAAACTAGGAAAAAAAAAAAAAAAAAGGTTTGGTTGATTTGATTATTCTTACAAAATATTTAAGTCTCCTTGCTTCCTTAACTATGGCTTAACATGGTAAAAGAAGATACAAAATTTGAAATTATAGTTTGGTAATACTGTGAACTATCTTAGTTGTACTTTCCAGGACAGAGCTGTGTGAATGTTTGTATTTCCTCACTGAAGTGCTTCAGAGCTTCAAGACAAGACAGTTACACAACATGCGTTCAATGAGATTGCTGATGGAAATTAATTTCTGCGTAGTTGATTAAGGAGGGCAAAATTTTTCTTAATCTTTCATATGCAGTTATTGAAAGTCTGATACCATCACCTACTTTTAAGGTACCATTACACCTTTAGGCTGAAACTCAAAGGAACTCTAGGAGGTCTCTTCCCCTCTGCTGACCCCACAAACCATCCAGCTCTAGGGAAAAGTAGAGATACAGCAAACAGCATGGGACTGGATCAGTCTGCAGGAGATACAACTGCAGATATCTTAGAAGTATCAGCACCTGTCATGGGAAAAAAACCCTTACATCTTAAACCAAGAACACTACTGGGTAGTAAATAATTGGGTGTATGTGTGTAGGATGGTTGAACTTCAGAAACTGAATTTTTGAACTGTCAAGAAGTTTGATATTTGCCAGCTGCAACAAGTACAGTCTGACTGTAAATTTTTGTTACAGTTGGTGTAAAAGTGGCATGTCCCAAATCTTCCAGTTTTTAGAGACAGAACCACAAATTAGGATGCTAATCACACATTGTGATTCCACACACTGGCTGCTTAGATTAGGAAGGTCCAGAGCTTTGAGGTTATGGAAAGAAAAAGAAGACAAAAAGAAGGGAGCATGGAGAGAAGACAGTGAAGATCCTGAACGAAGGAAAGATCCTGGAAGTGAGAGAAAATCCAGGAGAGCAGCCAGCTGGATGGAGATGAATATTACGGTCACACAGGATCCTTGTCTAACAATGTCTGAGATGGCTAAGTACAAGCAACACAGAAACCAGTACAACTTTCTGCCCAACCATCCTGAGCTAGCAGCAATCTTTGTGCAGGGAAATCGCGATCTACTGAATGTTGTGCTGGGGAAAGAGACACGAATGGGATAACGTGAGTCAGAGTGTGATATAATCAAGCAGGGGAAAAGCTCTAATATAGTGGTTTCTTAAATAAATCCTGGTACACAAATTAGCTGTGGGTTGTTTATAGTGTCTCACTCGTGAGAGAGAGCACCTAAAATAATTATGGCATTAGTAGTATATCTGTATATTGCTTTCAAGTAAAATGAATGTGGTTTTTCTTTAATGCAAGTAATTTCAACCACACAAAGCATGTACTCTGCTGTGAATTACAAATGGACATAACCAGACTTTTTAAATGATGGGGGGAAAAAAGCCCTACGGGTTTTCTGCCTTACAAACCAGAGAATTCTACTGAAGTAAATATTGAGCTGTATTTTATCCCATACTGCAGTAATGATTTTCTCCTTACCATTTTTTCCCTTTATGTACACATTTCAACATAAGACTGAAACAACAGAACTTTGGAGGAAAGGTCATATCTGAGTCTCATCAGGATTCTGCTCAAGTACAATTGTTGCTCTGACGTCCTGCTCCTGATATGCAGATTTTCACAACTGCAAGAGCTTAAGAACAGCATAGGAATCTGCAGTGTACTTCCAGAATATATTGAGAGCCTTCTGGAAAGAACTGGCACAGGCTTCCAGAGATCACAGTAAGGAAAGCCATTTTTATTTCCAGTAATTCTGGCTACTAAGATGGTAGGACTGTCTACTTTCAGGTTCAACAATCAACAGTCATCACTTCCAAGGCTGCTGGTTATGGGCATTCAAATAATCGCTGCTTAAATGACTCCTACTTTTGCACAGTCTTCAGACAGTGACATCTACATCTCAATTAGATGGCCACTTTCTCTTACTACTGCATCTCTGCAGGCACTCCAGGGCGCTCCTTTGTCAATGCCAACCCTGTGAGGCTGACGGCGTAGATTTCCCAGACATATCCACATGGTGGACAATGTATCCAGTCCAGTAAAACCAGTCCTTTTCAGGGAGAAATCTCAATCAATTTAGCAGAGAGACAATTCTGCATGTATTGTCAAGGACAGATATTACAGAAAGGCAACTATTTTATCCTTGAGACTTCCCCAGTGGCCTCTCTGCATGAGAGATGTATACCAGCTAAGGGAGAGTACTGATGCATCTAGGAAAATAAAAATAAAATTAAAATATAAATAAATAAACAATCCCACTGTGCTGGGACACCATGTTCTTGACAGCAATGTAATTAAGAGGGCCAGCAGTGATGCATCATGTGTTTGGAATAAACTGGATATTCATTCTTCGTTACATAAAAGCTTATATAAATTTGTTAGGAGATGGTTTGTTTTTCTAGAAGGCCACCTGAAACCATTAGGAATCTTCAGTAGCATTTCAGCATATCAGAATTTTAAGCTATTAGGTATACACATGACAAAATCCACCTAAGGTTTCCTGCATCATCTATATACAGATAACTTAAGCCTGACTTTGTTCCTATCGAGTTACTGCATGACAAGTCATTGCAATGAGATGGAAATTCAGCTCATCTTTAAGGCCTGCAGCATGTAACACACAAAACATTAGTGGAGTGTCAGGAATATACAGGCAATGCTGACTCCCACATTCAGGGATTAATGTGTCTCAGAGACACATGGTTTCCTATAAACTGCCAACTGAATTTACAACAAAGGGGAAAAAAAGGACAAATATTCATACAGTATCTCATGATGTCTGTAGAGTAACAAGGCAAGTAAGAAAGTAAGGTAAAGACCCATTCATAAGATGGCTTTTAATGCTTCTAAAACAAACAAATCAAATCTATTGCTGAGTATCATTTATAAATCTTAGTTTAGGCCAAATTTCTGAGTACTGAGCAACTCAGAAAGTAACAGCAGGGGTTTGTAACATTTAGCAATCATGCACATAAAATGAGTACCTCTGTACATATCTGGGGGGCAATAATCACTCCTGTGAAAACGATGTAATTTTTTAACATTTTTTTTAACTGAGCAGCAGTACCTAGAGATGTGTATGCTTATAGACCCATACCAAGATTACTTCTAGAACCTAAGATACCAGAGAGGAAGCTACCAAAACTACAGGTTTATTTTCTATTACTAGTCAACCAGAAGGAAAAGGTTGTTCTGTGCCACTGGAAAATCTAGTCCATTAAAAGCAGCAAAGAGATAATATATACATGAGGTAGTGTTGTAAAGACTGTCAGCGGGATGTCTTACTGAGTACTAATGATCTTTCCAAATGAATATTAATAGGTTTAACCCACTGCATGACATCTTGTATTCTAAGTGCCAGATTTTAAAGAAATATCATTTTATTAATATTCAAATATAAAAATTATGTTTTAATATATCCATTTGTGTGTAAAGTCAAGATCTTACCTACCACATAATGCAATGTACAGCCCTGTGCCCAGGCACCAGGAATTTCTGCTATTCAGCAAGTCTACAGGCCAGTGACTGTGGTCACCCAGCCAGCTATGCAAAGCATTCACACATGACTTGCGTGCCCACAGCAATTGAAAGACTGCTGGTGCTTTTTGGGGACATACCAAGACAGGAAGGGTATAAAGCACAGAGAAATGTGTATGAGGGAATTTGAAAATTCCCTACTATGACAGTTGTACTGGCAGTAAGGTTTCACTAAAGGTGGGTGGTTTTCACCAAAGGAAGAATTTGGGAAAAGCCATTCAAACTTCTTGTCATGCCAAATGACAACTGTCTCCTACTGAAGGAAACAGAAGAAGGAATTTCAGGAAAAAAGATTCCATCAGTCAAGATCTCTGAAGGGACTTGAAAGATTAGACAAACAATAAAATCTAAACACAAAATAAAAAGGCATGAAAAAATGCTGAAATGATTGCTACCATTTGTTCAAGAAGGAAACTAAGATGAACAAAGAGGAGAAAGAGGCTTATGCTACAGTTACATTAATATATTAAGAGAAGTTTCTGTTACAATTCTTTACCTAAGCACCTTATAATAATTTGTAACCATACTTTGTGATTTAAGTGTCATAAGTAAATGCTTATATTTGCAGTTTTCATTAATCTGAGTCAAGTTAAAGATAAGTTAAAGACGAGTAAAGCTTTAGACACTGACATTCAGTAAAATACAGGGATACCTCATTCACTCCAAGTGCTACCGTGACAGAATGCAGGTAATGGAACAGTAGGGAGCCCACAGACCATGGCAGCAAGTTGAACCACACAAGGTGACTATAGCCACTTCTTCAGCAATGAGTTAGTGAATGTATGCTTTGTCTTCTGCAAGTCCATATGACATATTCAGAATAAGAAAAAGCATATTATATGTTCATTATCAAACCACCATCAACAAATAGGCTAACATTGTGCAAGTTGTGTTTCTACACCACCTTCCTCTTTTCTGTTTCTACTGGCTTCCAGCAGTTTGGAACTAGAAGGTGAACACTAGCATAACAAAGAAGAAATCGTGGCAATTTCTCACATTCACCCGTGTTCTGGTTCGAGTGAGAACAGAACTAATTCTGTTCAGTGATTTTATTTTTCAGCTTAGTTCTTCTAACTCACTGCACTGTCTGAAGTTAGCAGCCTGTTTTCACAGATATTGTCTGCTGCTGGCAGTGATAACACCCCATGGTTAGAGTTACTACCAAGGGTTGGTGTGCAGACCAAGGCCACTGCTGGATCTTGTGTAGCACATGGGGGGTGCAGGAAAGTGAAAGGCTGCACCTGCAGGGAGGAGTGGACAGGGCAGGTGGCCCCAAACTGACCAACGAGGTATTCCAGCCCAGATACGTCATATTCACTGTAAAGCTGAGGGATCTGGAGTGTCCCAGGCTCTTCTCCCCTCTTGGACTTCTCTGCCAGCTTTGCTTGGCTTGGCTCAGGTCCTCTTTCGGTTCCTTCCTTGAAGCATCCAAGGAGGACTCTGTCCATTCTGCCTTCGATCCCAATCTGGTACTGGATTCCTGAATCCAGTACCAGGATCCAGCTCCTGAACACAGCTCTTGTCTGCTTCAGGGCGCAGTCTGGGACCTCCCACTGCCTGATCAGTGGTGCTGGTGACGTGATTACCACCAGGGGGGTTGGGATCGATATTGGTTTTGTATATAATTGTATATATTCCATTTTTATTATTATTATTTTCACTAAAGCTATTCTAATTTCCTTTTCTAATCACTATGTCTCTCTCCCTTATTCCCTTTCTCTTCCCCTTTGGGGAGGGAGGTGGGTTAACAGAGAGCATCTGTTACAGGTCTAACAGGCCACCCTTACCCTAAACCATAACAACCTGTTAGAAAAATATTCATCATATAAAGCTGAGGCATCACAGATAACTATTAAGAAAAGGTGATCCTGAAGTCATGCATTACAACAAACTTCTCCAGACAACATCTCAGGAAAAAAGCTATGGAAAATAAAACCTGTTAAAAAAAAAAAAAAAAAAGAGCTATAATCAAGGTGGGAAATAGGGGAGGAGAGAAAAGAGAAAAAGGGGAAAAAAAAAAAAAAAAAAAACCAAACCGGAAAATAAAGGACAGATGCTTCAGCTTGCTGCACCACCCAATCGCTTCCTCCCTGATAGGCCAACAGACTGACCCACTTGGCAGGCATGTGATTGCCAGGCCTGCACAACATCTGGCTCACCATGGAAGGTCAAGAGGTGACACATGCTAAAGACAGCCTGACCAGGAACAATTTTTGTTCTCTTCATTTTACTTTAAGATGGGAGGAAATATGGGCAGACACACACAGAGCTCAGGGGTTGTTAGTGAGGAAATGCAGTTACTGCTTGTGAACATTAGAGTTTTCAGAAAAAGAGGGGCAACATGGGTTGTGGAAGAGTGCATGGAGAGACTTCTTTGAAACTGGGCTTTGAGACAAGGCATTCTTTCCCATTGCCATGAAAGATGTCAGCTTTCACTTTAAAATGATGTGATGTGATGATGTGATAAGCACCTGAAAAAGGACCTTTATAAAACATTCCATTCACCAGGAGAGGGGAAGATGTGAATGGCAGAATGCAAGGTAGTAACAGGCCAGAGAGTCCGAGAGGAAAAATTTGTGTGTGGTGGGGAGGGGCAGCAAAAAAAGGGAAAGAAAGGAAGTGTAGAGGAAATGTGTAGGCAGAACCAGTGCAGGAAAAATGGGTATAAGCCCAGGAATGCAAAGGTGACAGCCAGATAGGACTTTACCCCTTTTTTTTTACTACTACCTTTACTACTGAGGGGCTCCTGAACAACCTTGAATATGCCAGGAATGAGTGGAAGGGTCTGAAAACCTACAGACCTTAGATTAAAGCAGACATCGGATAAGGAACTGAATGCAACTACCGTGATATAATGAACTTTAACCAATGTGGAGTCTTCTTGTGTGCTGGAGAATATCTCACCATGCAAAATAGCCTGGGTGGTCCAAGGCTTCCTGGCTCACCTTGCTTCAGAGACTCCACCCTGCTCTTTGTCATGGTTGCTGTGCAGAAAGGTAAGGTAAATAACTCATTGGAGTGGAAATTCATAACAGATCCCATGAAAAAAAACCTGGAATACATTTGGTAAGATGCAGTCCATCACAGGGAACCTTACTACCATGTATCTTGTAGATCCTCCCCAGAGCTCTGAAAGGTCTTTACAGTCTGCTGGGGAAGGACCATCAGTGCAGATGCAGAGCAGGCCCTCAAAACAGTAAAGGAGATTTAAAAGAGGAGGTGAAGCTTTGTGAAGCAAGTGACTTCCAGAGAGTCCACTTCCTCCTCCAGTGCACATCTAGGGAGGCCAATGCATAAAGAAATAATCTGTTGGACAGGTGAGAAGTCATCTTGTTCATGCCAGGGCATAGATACCAACCTCAGGGGAACTGATTGCACCAAAACACTAGGCAAGCCATGTTTTCCTATTGGTGTCATAACTCCACCTAATCAATGAGAAAGGGTCTCTTACACCATTTGCAGTTGCACGATACCCTGAAAAGATATGTGGGACATAGCTGGAAAACTCCCTCCTGGCAGGCAGAAGGGACTTGAACTCGTAAAGCAGAGGACTTTGGTTCTTTCCTCAAGTCTCAAACGCCCTAATTCTGCAAGAAAGGGTGGGGAGCACCCTAATGCAAAGAGAGTAATTTCTGCATAGAGCAAACAACCATACTCAATGATTTTAACTCAAAGAGACTTTTAATTTAATAAAAGGGAAAAAAAGAACCTCAACAGAACTGAAAGGACAAATATAAAAACACTATGAGGATTATGAGGACAGATTTCTGCCTTTCAAGGAACTGCCCAGAGACAAATCCTTACGCTATTCCTAGTGCTCTTCCAGCTCCCAATATCCAACTGCAGGTTTGTCAAGGAGCAGTAAGCTCCCCTGGACAGCAAGTACAGCTGTGCTTACAGTGCCTTCCCTGCCTCTGGATGTAAAATCTGGATTTTATCCCTTCTCCTGTCCATGTCCGATGCTTTCTGTGAGGGCTGATCCTGTGGTTCACTAGTGCTGTAATCCATAATCAATTATGAATATAAATAATAACAAAATGTCTAACTCAGATTAGCAGCAGTTAGTCACAGACCAGGTAGCATGACTGCCTTACTGCTCCTGAAGGTTTCTGTGGCAGAAGATTGTATTACAGGTTCCACCTGGTACCATGAAGTTTGCCTTGATGGGTGTGTAGTGATACTAACACAACTATTTCCTTATCACATTGAGAATTGAAATACTTACATCCCATTATAACATAATCAAACAAAATTTATTCTTGTTCCTTTTTTCTCTGAAGGATTTTTCTTATGAATTCCAAGTATCCAATTATACTCTGCAGATCAGCGCAAAATCTCCTCAGTTCTTTAATGCTCACAGACATGCAGGGGCAATAAAGACTATTCAGCAGCTTATAAAAGGAAGCATGCAAGATTTCTATTATAAATGACATTTCACATAAAGTCAACATGATAATCCTTGTCAGTAACCCTACTTCAGGAAAGCGTTTCAGCAGGAACGTATGGAAAACTGAGAGTGTCAGTGGTGTGCCATAAGACAAGCCAGAAGGGAAGGAGATCAGACAGAGACCAAACAGAAACCTTTGGCCCAAACTCAGGAAGAAAAGGAAAGTCTATGGCTTTTGGAAGATCAAGCAGGCAACTCAGGAAGACTACAAAGATTCTGTGAGGCCATGCAGGGATAAAATTAGAAAAGCTAAATCCCAACTAGAAATTAATCTGGCAACTGCCATAAAAGACAGTTAAAAATGTTTCTATAAATATATTAACAAAAAAGGAGGACTGAGAGTCTCCATCCTCTATTGGATGCAGGTGGAAATAGAGTGACAAATGATGAGGAAAAGGCTGAGGTACTGAAGGCCTTCTTTGCCTCAGTCTTTAAGGACCTACTAAGGACCAGCTGTCCTCTGAGTGCCCAGGCCCCTGAGATGGAAGACGGGGATGGAGTGCAGAATGAAGCCCTTGTAATCCAAGAAGAAATGGTCAGCGACCTACTACACCACCTGGGCAGAAACAAGTCTATGGGGTGAGATAGGACACCTCCAAGGGTACTGAGGTAGCTGGCAGAAGTGCTCACCAAGCCTCTTTCCATCATTTACCAGCAGTCCTGGCTAACCAGGGAGGTTCCATTTGACTGGAGGTTAGCAAATGTGACACCCATCTACAAGAAGGGCTGGAAAGGAGGGCCTGGGGCACTACAGGCCTGTCAGTCTGACCTGGGTGCCAGGGAATGTTATGCAGGATGTCATCTTGAGTGCCATCACAAGGCATGTACAGGACAACCAGGCAATCAGGCCTGTTCATCAGGGGTTTATAAGAGGCAGAGCCTGCTTGACTAACCTGATCTCCTTCTATGACAAGATGACCCAATTAATGGATGAGGGAAAGGATGTGGATGTTGTCTACCTGGAGTTTAGTAAACCCTTTGACATTGTTTCCCACAGCATCCTCCTGGAAAAACTTGGTGTTCATGGCTTGGATAGGCATACACTTTGCTGGATAAAAGAACAGCTGCATTAAAAGGTGTACTACTTCACTTTCACCTTGATCTGACCAGCAAAGGTCTGTGGCAAAACTTCAGATTACTCCTAAGGAAATGGGGTGCTGTCCTTAATGAGTGTCTGCTATCAACCTTGTTTTGTAAAAATGAATGGTAGCATATTTGTTGCAATAGGAAGGATTACCTACCATCTATCAATAGTATTGTTTGTTCTGGCACTTTATTTTATTTACCTGCTAACCTTATTTTATTCAACTGTTATCTTTTCAGTGAAGTTATATTTTAGTGTGCTGATACAGAAACTGTCATTTAATCACTACCTCATCTCAAGAAACATCAGAGAGGACTATGCAATAAAGATGTCTCTGTGACAAGCAGTTTTTAAATGTTTATGTAAAGGTTGGAGTTTTTTTCACTTTAAAAGTAGTATATTAAAACAACCATAAGGTTATTTTTCTAGCCTCTAAAAACAGTCTGGTAAGAAAAAATACAATCATGTAAAAAAATAAAGTGTGTTCATGTTAGGACTAAATGGCACATTTCCTTCAGCAGTTAATTTCTACAGTCTGGTTATAAATCTGTCAAAAGTCAAATTTATAATGAAATTCTAACAGATTCCAAGCAATTGCTGTGTTAATGGAGTTACTCATGTATTTGTGCAGACCTGAAAGTGGGATGGATCTGTAGGAATGAGAAAAGGGTTCAACAGCCTGAGCAGAGTGTGTCTCTTTACAAGAGGCAGTCACAGAGTCAACATGCCGTCCAGATGAACATTGTACTTTCCACTGAAAGACAAGATTTTTGTCCAGCTAAGGCAGGAGATGTGGCAACAGGGTATGCACAGTAACATAAGGGAATACTTGTGACCAAAAAAAACCCCAAACCCTGTTTACACATGGCACTTCCTTTCTAACATAAACCATTTTTGCTAAGGTAATGCTACCCTTGGCATGTGAAACTTGCTCTTCAGCTTAGAAGGGGCTCTCTGATAATATTTATTATTTCTGTCACTGGAAGAACTGGGATGCTGTTGTGTAGCAGAACACCAAACAGAAATGCAGAGCATGTAAAGGGCAAGACACAGAGGTATGCAGAGATGGGGACACATGAAAACATCAAGAAACTCTTCATGGTGACAGTCAAGAATTTTTGTAGGTTCTTCTGCAAAAGATAATATTCCAAGTCATTTGAAGATACATGGGTTAGAGAGCCTTTCCAAGCAGGGTGCAACATTTTAAATAGCTGTTTGAACAACTGTTTTTATAGAAAGCAACACACAGTTGTTGTCTGGAGGTGGGAACCTGGACCTATAGAGCGAGCAGAAGAGTAGTGGGGATAAGCTGTAAAGGGGCTGGCATGCAATGAGATAAGAAACTACTGGAGGAATGCAGAAGAAAAGCACTGGTGACACTGGAAAATCCCAGTGGGGTGAGGGTCCTAGCTGTGCGGGTTAAGAGCAGAAAGCTGTGCTCTAGTGGTGTCATGCACAAGGAGCTCTTCAGAAACAGAGAGCCAAGCTGGACATCCATGAAACCTACACCTTTTTAACCTTTTCATTTCAAAGCACTACACGGGGTGAAAGGATCACCTTTCTCCTGTAGACTGGGTCTAATCTTTCAGGTTCATCACAGAAAACAGTGCATGTGGTACCCTACTAATGACCTTCCAAGCACTTCCTTTGCTGCAAATATTTTGAGTCCCTCTGTATCAAAATCAAAGTACATTTTCATTATTAAATCTTTTAGAGGATTTGTTTTTCCATGTTCTTTTAGTTTACAAACTGATTTGTTATTGTTTCTCACTGCATCCCTTTTATAGTGCCATGGAGTGTAGCTTCAAGCAACAATCTGTGCTAATGAGAACCTTGAGTGTCAAATGTGTTATTGGCTCCTGCAGATGACTGAGGAAACTGCCATCCACCAGCCTGCAGGAGAGACCCCAGGGATTGCCCTTGTCATATAGCTCATCCAATAGCATTATTTCCTGAGTTTCAGCTAGCAGTTTAACTAAGTAGAAAATACAACTCAAAGGCTGGAAGAGGATTGTACATCCAAGCCCAGTGAAACTAGGTGTGGTTTCCCCCCAAACCAGAATGTGCTTCACACACAACAGTTATTGGGTGAGTATATCAATCTTTTCCATGCTTGTTCTAAGATTAGGAACAGAGAGAAATTCCTGAAGATCTCCAGGACAGGACAGAATTTGGCACAAACTGGTAAAAGGGGAAGATACCAACTGTTCAGGGCCAATGTTTCAGGCAAGCACTTGACAGTGGCAGTGGTGGAGCTCTTCTGAAGTTATGGAAGATGCAAACTTACCATTTATATATTTAAAAATGTCTTGTACTATGAACTAAAACAAGATGATCGATAGTCTGAGACATTTAAAAACCCTGAGCCAAGGCTTCAAAATTCTGAAATTAGCTTAGAGCGAGAACAGCAGGATATATATATATAAAATCCTTCACTCAATGTTTTTATTCTTTTATTGCCTTTCAGCCTTTGAGCGTATCTTGTATTACAACCCCAAAAATTAAGCTTTCCCTTTTTCCTTGCACATGAAAGATAAAGTATAGCTTGAAGAAACAAACTAAATGCTGCAGGGGTACTGCCTGCTTCATGTGCTGGTAACACTGCCACAGGATTTTACCATAGCCCGAGAAACAATGCAATCCACTGCAAAACTGCCTCTAAATACTGCTTTCAAAGGATCCTTGGCTGCTGTACCCAGTGTGAACTGCAAGGAGAAGACTAAGCAAGGTGAGAAGGGTTTTAGTAATGACCAGGTTTTTTGACTCTTAGGAATACTGAGACAAGGTTGAGCATTTTCACAGGACAAAAGTATTCACTGCCTGATTTTATCTAGGGCTGAGGAGTTTGTAGGGTCAAGGACTTGGATGCCAGCCTAGCCATCATGGTGGTCTTTTGACTGTGCCCAGGCAGCATCACATGTCTGTGGTGCCAGAGCCAATGTTGCTGGCATGAGGCTGCACTGAAAATCTGCGGGGACTCCTCTGGGGTAGTGTTGCCTCTGTGCTTTCTGCTGTCAGTCCTCCTCTGCAGTCTCAACAGTTTGCACCTCCAGAAACTCAGTAGGGTTTCTGGCACAAAGAACCCAGTGAATATAAAGTAAGAAAAGCAATGCCAGCTGAAATCCATCCTGCCTTTCACAGGATGTATTTTCTCAATGAAAAATACTTCAAGGTCAATGAAGACAAGACAATTTTTAAGTATCTCATGGCAAAAGAGAATGATTTCTCTTTTTCTTTGGAGTATTCCCTTACAGTCAAGCAATGCTAACTTCATGTCTTTTTCAACTTCCCTGTTGAATCAGAGACCTATGTCAGCTGTCTGCCTTATTTATTTAACCTTGGTTAGGAGGAGACAAAACCTAAATGACAGATAGTGCTGTGGCAGACGCTGTTGTCTTCCTCCATTAACATAACATAGCTTGCTTCATTCCCCTAAAGTCACATATTTTGTTACTGGCAGCAGCAATATCATGGCAGCAATGAAAGTCTTGTGTTGGTAGTATGCCAGTGTTGAGACAAGTTACAGTGACAGTGCTTGTGCAATCTTTTACTCTCCTAGCACTCTAGAGATGACCCTGGGGTGCCATTAGTTTCCATGGCTTTTATGAAGCTCACCGAGTGGGATGAAATTGTGTCTTACTATGCAAGAAGTCTGCTATGAGACAAAAGCGCAAACAGGCCAGGAGGATTTATCTGCCAGAGTCACTTATGACTTGACTGAAATGAGAAACTGATCCCTCTGAGAGAGAGAGAGAGAGAGAGAGAGAGAGAGAGGATCCTTCTCCTCTCTGATGTTTTTGCACAATTTATCTGCTTTTATTTATATGCACCACTGAAGAGTGGTCCTTTGAGCACAGTTTTCTTTAATGCTTCTA
>JANIJG010020921.1:131093-142692 GCA_024611175.1 Megaceryle torquata
ATTATGGATCACAAATGATGGGAAACAACAAAGCTACAGAAAGAGCATCTTGTGCTGTGATGTATCAGTAAGTCTCTTCTGCAAGACTTCAGACTGCTTTTTGAAGAAAGAGGATGTGGACAAATCAGAGAGAATCTGGAGGACAGCAACAATCACCCTAAACATGAGCATGAACATATGAACACATGAACATAAAGGAGTGAATAACTTCAAGATCAGAAATAATTATTTGAGCAACAGAAATGATATGCATTTAAACTTTAGATCATTACTCTGGCTTTAGCAATGTAATAATGTAATGCTACTGCTGCAACAGATCATTGTGTGCCAAACTCTGATTTTGCTGGGATATGGAGTTTCCCTACTGATGTCAGACACATGCCATTTGGATTTAGCCTTTCACAGTTTCAATTCAAATGCAGCATAGTGCAGAGAGGCTAGCCCTCCAGCAGGCCTTCCCTTTTCATTTTCAAGGCAGGTTGTTCAGACAGACAACCTGCTCCGTGCTTCTTCTAGTATTGGGATATTAATCATATGAGTCTTGAGTCAATTGTCCTCATTAACCTTTGACCTCTTATGTTAAGAGCACTACCACTAGACAATAGATCAAAAGGAGTTCAGTTTTTAGAGTGTGTTTATAATGAAAGTGTGGCTCAGATTTAGCAAAAATTACCAGTCTGCCTGGGGCAGCTGACAAAACCATTTGGTTGGCTCAGATCTACTTTACAGACTCGGCAGAGGGAGAGTTGTTATAATTCATGAATATGACCTTCTGTGCAATACAGGACTCACAGCTCTTGAGATGGTAGAGGAATCAGTAAGAAGAGAAAAAGACCCTGCCACTGTGTTTGACAAAATGTTCTGTGTTTTTGTGTGTGTACATGTACATGTACATGGGAGAACAAGAAATTTTGTATGGGGATGCGGGGAAAGCAATATTCACAATTCATCAGTTTAGTGCCATTTGGAGGATGCCGGACGTTTATTGCTGGGAACAGAATATCCATTTCCTCTGGGAAAAGACTATTAGTGGAGTAATTCCAGAAAGTTTCAAAAATTACCCTATATGTTTCTGAAACATTCTAGATGGTTTTAGACATTTGTAACATCATTCAGATCTACCATCAATAATATGTATGGGCCTGTTTACATTTTATTCGGCCAAACTGGAAACTTTGTAGAACAAGGACAGTTATTTAAAGAAAAAAGTAATCCAGAAATCTGGCCTGAAGAGCTTGAAACAAAATAAAATTATTTGA
This sequence comes from Megaceryle torquata, assembly GCA_024611175.1. NCBI lineage: Eukaryota > Metazoa > Chordata > Aves > Coraciiformes > Cerylidae > Megaceryle > Megaceryle torquata. Next base: position 132,353 of record JANIJG010020921.1, read on the forward strand.
AATATGTCTCATTGTAACTAAAAAAAAAAGTTCTATTAAAATCCAGATTCATGAAGGTGCCAAGATTTGAAGTTTGTGTTCTCAATAAAAGCTTATACAGTCTGTCCTGCCAATCCCAAGTGTTCAAAAATAATGAAATTGTCATTAAAATCTCTCTTAAAAATTACACAATAGTTTTTGGCCCCTGGATTTAGAGCTTTAGCTGCCCAGATTTTCAAGCATATTTTTGAAATCATCACAATTAGAAATTAATGAAAAAATAAAGTTGCAGAGGAAAGAAATACAGATTTTCAAGTAGTATCAGGACTGACAATCGCTCTGACCATCTGTGTTTCTGAGGCACTTTTAATTACAAAGCAGGTATCACCAAAGAACAGCTATCTTATCATTTGCAGATCTTTAGTCAACAGTCATCAGTATCTTTTGACAACAACTGACTAAACCAGGGCGAGGACAGAACTGACAGGTCACACAATCCACTCTGGTTGAATTCACAAAAGCAGGAGCTTTTCTTGCCAACCTAGGTAAATAGTGGCAGAACAGATGCTGTGGGGAGAATGTGGTACTGCACCAAGAGCCATGGCTCTGATCACCTCCCTTTTTCAGGCAGGAAGGCAGTGGAAAGCAATGCTGAATTTAATTTTTGACTTGCTTGTTATTCTCCTGAATTGGTAAAGGTGTGCACCTGCAGAACTTTGTTTTTCAGGGGAAGTGCAACCTTTGTCTAATTCAGGAGCAGAGTTTCAGAGGGATTTAAATACCTAAGTAAGGTGGTTGACAACCAAGGAGATTTGCTAAAAGGGTCTAATTCCTCCCCTGGAGTAAAATGCTGTCTCCATCTTGTACAGCTTTTAGAGGGAAAAAGAGGAAGGAAAGAGAACACATTTGTCATGTGTTGGCCACAATTCCTTTTGCATAGGGTTATTTCTACAACTTCATCCACTACCAGTGGGTCCCAGCAATTTGCCACAGAAGAAGCAGACATCAGCAGTAAGGGCGTATATATCTTCGACGGCTTTTAATATCAGCCTCAGTGGCACTTCCTCAGTGCCTTTCACCGCTCTGTGTATGTTTATGTGTGTGTGTGTTCGTGTCCCAGGGGAGAGGATTTCACACCTGAGCATAGACAGCTTAATTCCCTAGACAGCTCTGCAGATGTTGCTGTGGGTCTGGAGTATGCACAATGTGTGAACCTGCATAATCAAAGGAGATACCCATAATCCTGACCATTTCCAGGTGGGTAATAAAAAGCAGGCAAAGCCTGTGTCATGAAGGATATAGTTCCTGTCCAGTCATACAAAATCTGCCCTCAGGTTCCTTATCAGGGGCAGCACAGGGCAGGTTTTGAGCTTGGAGATGTGTCTTTGTGGTGGGGAGGGAGGTGGGAGGAAGGAGAGACACAGTGGTCTTGGCACAGAGCAGTTCTCACATTACGCAGCAGTAACTAAGGGCTGCCACACAAAACAGGCAAGCAGCTGTGCCTTTGTTTTTGAAGGTTTTTTTGCGTATGATTAAAGCCTGAACCAGTTGGCACTGCAGCTCTCTCTTCTGCTGTCTCTTCACACGTGCCTGTAAGGAGTAGTCAGAAACTGGGCCCTCAGCTGGGCTATGTAAGGGATGTCCAGTCTGCTTGGAAAGTGGTTTGCTGTTGGCCAGACATGAGGGTCAGCACACACTGCTTCTGCTGAGGCTCAAACCACAGCTTTCTGCCTTGCACCTCTGAATCCCTCTTTGGTCCAAAGCAAAGCTAAGTCCTTTCAGAGCTGCTATGTGAGTGCTGTTCCTACACTTTCCCTTAAGAGTTTGCACTGAACTTCTTAATTTCCAGCACCACAAGATGTGCAAATACCTGTTTTACTCATTACTTGTTGTTTAGTGGTCTTCTGCCAGCTATAGAGGGACAGACAGTACCTGGACAGCACAAAAGCCTGCCTGTACAATCACTTTTTGAACAAATTTGAACCAGGAGGATTGATTTCAGATCACAGTACTTGGCAGTGCATGGACAAGACATGTTTGTCCCAGTACTAGGCCCTCTCAAAGATGGTTGTTTGTCAAATCACAGCTTCCCAACATTCTATTCAAAAGCAGAGAGTTGTAAGAGTGTGTATGGGAGGTGACCAGCTTGACTGTATAAGCAATAGCTTTGGTAAACTGCTGCTGCTCCAGCAATAGAAGCTGGGAAAGGGTAATGTCAGCACATAAGACTTGACCCAGAAGCCTTATATTCACCCCATTGTCCTGCTTTTGACTTGCAGCATAAGCTTGGTCACACTGCTTTTCCCTTCAGCCCATTGCCTTGACTCTGTGCAGTATGACACCTCAAAGGAAGGGATCTGCCTCTTATCTCAGTTTGCTGGCATAGCAAACCTTAAGACATGCCTTATAATCCTAGTAATAATACACACACATTAGCAAGCAATTAACAGAATCTAAAATGTTATGCTGACCTACAACAGAAGCCCAAAGGAGCCACATCTACGTGCATCATTTCCAGTTCTGGTCCTGATAAGGTCTGTCAGGGAAGAAGGAAGAGCTGCCTCACTCTGGAGGATGTAGTGTCCAAGTTCCCCAGGGCTGAACCTCATCTTCAGCAGTGTCCTTCAGCACTGTGGGAGAGCCTGCCTTCACCAATCACAAAACTGTGAAGGAGATTATCCTACACGAGGAAGTAGGTGCAATTTAACCTTCTTGTTTCCTGATCCCTCCTGTTGTGAGCTATGGCAGAGACTGCTACATCTATTGTAGCTCATCAAGCAGGCAGTGATAGGATCTAAGCGTTATCTATCTCCCAGTTGGCCAAGCAAAGCAATGTGACAAAAGCACACACTGTAAAAGCCTGGGAAACATGCTGCAATTAGTTGGTCACATCCATGATTCCAGAAGGGTGAACACAAAGAGATGCTATCATGCCAGACTTAAGAAACCAGACCCTGTTGCCCATGTTGCACAGGGCAGTGAGTCCTTCAAAACAACATTATCCTGCTTGTTGAAGTGGGCTAATTAGTTATACCCCCCATTCAGCTCAGGTCCAACTCCTGTGGGAGCACATATGCCATTTGTGGTACCTACATAGCATAATAAGTATATGGCCTGGAAGAGTCCTGCCTCAGGCAACTACTGCTCAATGCAATACCCTTTGGTGACAATCCAGGCCCTGACGGGATTCCCAGCACCATTCCCTGTTGCCACATGCTCCTGAGCTTGCAAGAGCTCAGTTTGTTAGAGCCAGCAAGCCCCTGCACTGCAGGAATGACAAAGCAGGAATTAATGTGGACAAATGCATTTTATGAGAAGCAATTACAAAGCTGATCTGTGTGAGAGAAACTGAGTAAAATAGTACTAGCAAAGTCCTGTTGTAACTGTTGTCCCTAAAATTGGCAACACACTGGGAAGGGAAGTGGGAGGCTGTATGACAATCCACGTTTACTAGGGAGATCTCAATCTATTTCTGGAGACGTAGAAACCTTGTAGCTTGTTCTCTGTTAGTGTCTTCTAGTCCTGAAACTATAACACTCTTTTCCATTAGCTGGCCCCGCCCATCATGGCAAGAACAGATTGTTATCTAGTTCTCCAAAAGGACCTGACTGAATTGCACCATGAAAGGTGAAACAGCATGGCAATTTTCTTGAAGCAAAAGTAAAACTAGTTAGGCTATGCATCTGTGGTCTTTCATTCAGCAGAAGGAGAGATGAATAATAGAGGTTTCTCTGGAAATACTGTTCCACCAGCTCTTAGTTGGAATCAGATGATAATAATACACTAAAAGCATTCAAGATTATTCTGTTTAATCTCCATGACAATATAGTAATTTTAACCTAGTGAAAAGCAATAGCAACTTCCCCCTTTCCCCATAAAGACCTTGAACCTGTAAGTGAAAGCAGGTCTTAGACATCTCCCAGGGCAATACAGAACCTTTAGCTTCTCTGACATTCTCTAGAATTGTCAGAAAACCAGGACATGATATAAGGAATTGTTATTAGGAAACGATATACCACTGAAAAATTTCAGGATGCAAGGGACCTCTTAAAAAAAATGTGCCTAGGAAATAGAAAGTAGATGAGGGTAGTTGAGAGACAGACAGTTAATCACAAATGTTGGATGAGAACCCTTGTTTACTACAGATGGTTTTGGGTTTGGGTTGTCAGGTCTCTAAGGAAGGGTGAAAGGACACAGTTATGTCATATATGGCCATCACCGACAACATCCTGAATCCATGTTTCTCAACTATCTTCTAGATGTTAGGATTTAATACCTTTAAAACTCTTCACCAGTCCTAAAGATAATTCTAACAAAGTAAATGAAAACAGGTGCTTGGACATTACAGTGTTTGGTAAAAGCTTAGCAGTCAGGCCTAAACCAACAGCTTCATTAAGCAGGCACTAACTCACACACGAACTCTACTGTAGAAGTAGCTATGAAAAAATAGTTACATTTCATTCTTCCTGATTTTGACCCTTATGACAGACCAGCCCACTGCCATACCAACCAATCTGAAATATTAGAAGTACCCTACAGTGTACTTCCTTTTTGCCTGATCTGAATCACATATGTGTCATGTGGCAGAGCATCACTTTGGCTGTTGGTAGTTTGTGATACAAATGATTCTCTATTGTCTGGTGTCTAAGATATGTGCAGCATTTTGCCTCATGCCTTGTTGACTGCAGCACTGCACAAAATATGCAACCTTGGCCACTAATAGAGGACACTGAGAAATCTCAAGAGATGTTTCCCCACCTTACAGTCCTCTTACTCCTCTTGCATTTATCTAAAAGTACTTGGGGTGCAGGATGGATATAGATTGTGATTTAAGAAGATACAAAGGCCAGGAAAATGCAGAAAGTGTACAGAACTAGCTCATCCTGACCCAGAGAGCTTAACTATGTTTTCATGGCCAGACTCCGAAGAAGGATTAGGACTCCCTCAAAGCCTGTGGTCCTGAAAAACTGCCATCCAAGTGTACAGCCCTGTACTGGCACCCTAGCACCAGTCTTCACCTAAGGGGCAAAATGACATTTGCTGTTTGAGCATCTCCATGTTACTGTCTTGATCCACCATTCTCCCCTAGAAATGTCTGCTCTGGAGGATGAGTTAACAGCAAAGAGGCACCATGAATGAGATGCTGTGCAGCATGCAGGAGCTGGAGACATGGGACCATGATGTGAAGCTCTGTGCAGCACTCCTTAGGGACAGGTCACACACCGTTGGCACTCTCTCCCTGTTGAAGCACCCTTCCAAACTCCAGCTCTGTGGTAATCTCCATTCTGGCTGTGAGTAGCCCCATGCTGGCCATGGCATTTTTAAGTGGGAGGCTCTCTGAGAGAAGATTCACAGAAAAGACACTTGTCCTATCATTTGCATATCCATCCCCCAAGAGCCAAGAACCACAGTCACCTAGATGGTAAGCTGCCTTCATACAGCTTCCCCTCTGCCCAGTGGACCACTGGAGAAGAACATGACAGAACAAAGGTGAAAAAGAACTTATCTCCCACTTATAAAGCCATGCCAAAATCCCTTAATTTCTCCACTAACACTGATACTGCGCCAGCAAAGCAGAGGGCCTGGACATTGCCAGGCAGCATAGGTCTACCACCTTTTGGATGTTGTGCATTGTCCCAAAAAAGAGGTAAGATTCCTTGCTTTTGCAGTGTACAAGGACCATGCAGATGTTCTTGCCCCTGCAGCAGGCATCATGTGCTCTGCTTCCAGTAATTTTTCTGCATTTTCAAACTAGACACTTTCAAGAAGATTTGTTTAATTTTAGTGTTGTCGTGGTCTCCTGCCCCCACCATAAAGCAACAGATTCATTTGGGCCATGGCTGAAAACATGTTTGAGTCTTCTATAAATGGCATCATAGCAGAGCTGTACTCAGATATAAAGAGGATACAGCTCCCTGGGGTGTCCCAGCAATTGGTCGCAAGCTGTGTTTGGTATAGGAGATATCATCATGTGCAAACCTTCATTTGACCTCCCTCCTCACATACAAGTCTGGCAATAACCCAATCTCTGTACCAAACTGTCTATCCATGACAAACCCTGTATTAACATTGGTATTTTCCACTCTGAAGCAACAGCATTAACCTATTCGGGAGCTGATTTCATGCAGGAGTGGGAATAAAGCACATCTAATGTAATCAATCTTGCATTTCTAGCTGAGGCAGTGCTTAGGTTGCTTTTTGCAAACAGCAGCAGCTATACAGGACTGGTATGTATAGTATCCCTGCTGAAGAGAAAAGCAAACTGGCAGGAGAAGAAAGGATTATTCCTGGCATCATTTCTCCACCTACACAGCAGAAGGCAGAGCTGTTTCAAGCCAAGCAATTATACTCAATTTATTACAGTAATGACAATAGTGAAGGGCAAAGATAAAAAATCTTTCTGACCAGCAAGGAGGGGGATTTCTGCCAAAAAGATTGGACTCAGACCTATGAGTCCCCCATGGGTGTTCAGAAAGTGTTTCTATTCCTCTTTCTCCTACCTAAAGCCTTTTTACCCAGTAAGCTGAAGTGATCTCTGCACTGTGTACCTGTCAGATGCCTGCACCCACCTTGAGCAGTGCTGTGGGGACTGCCCTCCCTCCTGGCCACAGGGCTGGCACCCTGACACTGCCACAGTGATGGGGCAGCAGACCTTTCATGGCTCCTCTTCCTCCCCACTGCTGTGCTTCTCTGTCCAACAGAGCACAGGCTCCTTCTTTCCCTGGTCCAAGCAGGAGAGCCACATGGTGACTGCCACCCCAGGAAAAATGCCCTGGCCAGCAACATAGTAGGTGATGGTGCAAAGGTCATTCCTGTAAACTTTTTTTGTGTAAGTCAAGGCTGCTAAATTTAATGGGGCTCTGTGAATGGCTGAGGAACTGAGGTCTGGACCCATGCTGTACATCAGACAGTGAAAAAACAGCCATGGGAGCAGACAGTGTTCAAAATAACCAGCTGACTGCATATTTATGTACAAAAATTGAAACTAGCAAAGGTTTGGAAAGAAGCGATCAATTTCTATTAAAAACAAACAAAAGAATCCCAAAACAAAACCAGAAAACAGAAACAAACACAAACAAACAGGCCTTGGAGATGGTTGAGGTTCATCCGAAGGGTGATAAGTCTTTGACATTCAAAGCTCTCAACTTTGGGACATGTGATCCATAGTTTGGATAAATTGTGAATCGCCAAATATTAGTGAAGTGCAACTTCACTATTCTTTTTTTTCTTTTTCTGAAGGAAGCCACTAGCTAACAGTCTATTACATTAAATGAAGCAATGACAGAAAATCAGCCTAACTTGAAATGTCAGAATCTAATTTTGTTTACATTTATTTCATCTGATTTTAGCAACAAATGCCAGAAAGCAATGTTTTTCAACAGTGAGGATGTATTATCTTCCTATGTCTTTCAAACTGTTTCTCTCACAAACAAAAACCAACTTCTGGAATTGAAGGATTCTGGAATGATTTTTGCTTTGTTGTATATGCAATCATATGTAATAGCCTTTATTTGTAAATTTTCTCCCCCTTCTTCCTAGATTTTCATTAGTATGTGCTACCCTTTAAGGCAAGGACTCTTTTGGCTGTGGCACTTCTTGGTGTTGCTTCAAGTTTCCTCTGTGATACCAGATAAATCACAGAGGCCTCTGTAAGAGGAGCTGTTGGCACTTAAGAGACTGTGAATTCACCCAAACAATGCGAAACATTTGTAAACTGTCACATATGATGTTATTATTGACACATGCTCTGTAAAATGGGCTTGGTGAGTACATTTCCTTAGTTCACTCCCAGGCTTTTAATGGATATGAGCTGTCAATGGATATATGCTGTCAAAATGTATATTGGTGGGGTGTTAACAAAAGATAACTCCACTATGGTTCTCTTTGTCTCATGCCATGCAAACTGGGGACCTAGCTGGTCCTGCAGTGAGCTTTGCTGACACAAGCAGTAATATTGCAAGCTTCAGCACCAGTCCTGTGGCAACACAGGCTAACAGTGAGAACAAAATCATCATTACATGCACAACAACAGCCTTCTCTACTTGCAGGTCTGGATATTCTCAGACTTGCCCCCCTGACACTTTTCTTTCTCAGAAGGAGCAAGTGAAGTGCCCCCCAGAGCACAGTTTTATGTGGTCCAGCTCAGGAATATCTCCCCCCATACCGAAACCTGAACAACCTCTCCAGGATCTCAGTATCATACAGCACACAGCCCAAAGGAATGGCATGCACCACAGTGACATTTCAGTAACAGTAGCCATTTACCCTTCAGACTGAAGCCCATTAGCTGCTAAACTGGCTACTTCCCGATGCTCAGCTGAAGGAAGCACTTTGTTGGGAGTATAATCAATCTTACCACAAAACTCTAGCTGGTACCCTCTCAGGTGATTAAACAATCACATGGGAGAAAAATTACACAATGCAAGGGTTGCTCTTAACCAAGCTAGAACATGAAAAATGAGAAGTGTCACTACAGTACTTAGACTCTCTTACATTACCACCTCCAAAAAGGTGCCATGAAGTGCAGCCCCTCTGTGATGGATTTATGCATAATTCAAAACAAGAGCTGTCTTCATGAGCAGATCTCTGGGTCTGAGGCTGCTGAGAATGCAAAGAAACACAAGACTGAAGGCTTCTCAGGCAATGAAAAGGGTAGACCGCAAACAATGTAAGAAAATGAAGCACAGGAAAGCCTGAGGTTGAGATCACACATGGGAAGTCACAAATTGAGAACTTAAAAGCTCTTTTAGCAAGAGAACATCGCCAGAAACTCTCATAGTTTTACAGATAATTCCAGATTTGTGGTCGTTCTGCTGCATAGTCTTCTTATATCTAATTAATATTCACTGTATAGGCTCCCCACAAGGATGAAATACTCTTTAAATTAGCAGAATTTGAAGCAGAATTAGTGACAAGATTTGCAATGGTCATTTCAAGATTTCAAATAATGATTCCAAGTTTTCTTCTACTTTTACATGCAAGCATAGAGAGGTTGAGCTACAACTGGAAAAGCAGAAAGAATTTTCAATACTAAACTCACCACAAGGTAAAACAAAGGCCAGTGTAGCTGAACTGCCCATTAGTTTTCAGTGAAAACTAGAGTCTTGTGTAGGTAAAGAGCTGTTTCAAGTAATGATTGTAAACATGAAGAAATCTGCATATGAATCAGTCACATTGGGATAGCAAGTTATGACAGTGAAACTGGGGATATTACTGATTGAAACACATATTTTTCTCATGCAATTGGTGAAGGTCAGTTAGACTCCCAAAGCAAAAATTCCAGCAGTTGAAACAGCTTATTCTTAAGCAAACTGTCATTAATTTCTAGCTTGAATAATCTATTTTCATCTTACTCTCACATGATGCAGGGTTTCCTTGCCAGATCTGAACACCCCAAATTTTCTTTTACATTACCTGTCATGGTAGTAATTTATTTGATCTTTCTCTATTGACTGACATTTTTAGTCTTTCTCTGCAGAGTCAGGATTTACATTACTTGAACAACATTTGCAAGCTGTATTTTTAAAAATTTTGTCAGTGTTTCTGCTAAATCATAATTTTGGATTAATGATGAGGAATATTTTGTCATTATGCCTTCACCATTTGTAAAACAGAGTAATGTATGAAAATTAATACATGAATGAAATTAGTTAACATCAGATAGTAGCACTGGTACAACCATTTGCTAAAATCAATGTGTATTAGCACCCTGAAAGTATCAGTAACAGCCCTGAGAAGACATTGCAGATAATCTGCAAATGCAAAAGCAGAACATAACCTCATATTACTCTGTAACTTGGGGAATCTTCCAGATATCTGATAAGGGCAAGTCAGTTTAGATACCAAATTCATCTTCGAATGCTGGCATACTGACATGTCTTGTTCGCTGGATCTCAGTGCTGCTCAGGAAGAGTGAGAATGTTTTTCTGTTTTCTTTGTCTTCAGCCCTCTCCCCTGTCAGCTTCTGCCTGGCTAAGTGGCTTCAGGGAACTGATATTTCCTCTAATTCATAGCTAGTAGATCTGCTTCCTGGGCTTGAAGCAGATATCTGAATACACTTACAGAACATGTCTTTTTAATCCACCCTCCAAATTTGGAGAATGAAATACTGCACACACTGAAGAATTGATAAGCAACAATAAGGAAAATTACAGGGTTGCTTGAAAAGCTCTACAGCAAGCAACAGAGAGGTTGCTAGCCGTGTTCTTGAACCTTCACATGTTTTAAAAATGATGTATTTGTTGGATTTACTGGCAAGATACCATTTTACAAAGCAAAAGCAAAATTTTGAGGTATCTTTCAGTTAACAGACTTTGAAGAAAAGAATCTGGTGCTAATGCATTTATTTGCTTTTTGATTCT